>VMDO01011568.1:0-66158 GCA_007922755.1 Pedetes capensis | reverse complement strand
AAAAATATTTATGAGGTTGTGTAGTGACTTCATGAACATGACTAATGTTTTATATAGGTATATACTAAATTTATCATTTTATTGTTTCAAAAAAACAAGTTCTTAGAAATCTTCCCTCATATTGGATCATTTTATTTCCAATATACATCTTTTGTTAAATGACAAATCTATGATTAGCATTTAATGAGAAACAAAATCAATATACTGTTTTACACATTTCTTTTTTTATCTTGAAAATGTTTTAAAGAAAGCTTCTCAAAGTGAACATGATACTCTTTCAACAATGAGAGCTAATTACAAGTAATGAAACATTATTACCAAATATTCAAAGGAGACTTCTCACAGCTGCCAAGTTAATCATCTAAACCAAAGTTCTCTTCATACTCTTTCTTGATAACCATCATTTGTTCCCCTGTTGCTTACCAAATTGATTAAAATTGAATTAATGCTCTTTGGTATTCAAGAAACATAAAAAGGTGTCCTCAAGATGCCATTCTAATGTTCTGCATTATAGTTCCCCTAATTTTGGAGTAGATTTTATTTAAATTGTGTGCAACAAAACAAAAATCCTTACAACTGGGTCAGTAAGCGACTTCATGATAAATGGAGAAAATATTGAGATTATTCAAGATTTTGCTTTACTTGGTTCTACAACCAACACTCACAGAAACAATGGTCAAGAAATCAAAAGACACATTTGTATTGGGGAAATATGTTGCAAAAGACTTATTTAAAGTGTTGAAAAATAAAGATATATTAAAGACAAAGTTGAACCTGACTCACGTCATGTATTTTCAGCCACAGTCTATGGTTGTGAAGGCTGACCATTGAATAAGGGAGACAGGAGAAGATGATTTTGAATACCCTCAACTAGATGGAGTGACACACTGTCTGCAACAATGGGCTTAGATATAAAATCGATCTTGTGCCTGGCAGAGTGATGGGGAGTGTTTCCTTCTATTGCGAGTAGGATCACTATGAGCCGGACACTTCTCAATGGCACCTAACAACAACATTACCAGTGTGGACCATAAGCATTGTGTTGTTGTTGTTTTGTTGTTAGGTGCTGTCAAGTCGGGATCCGACTCATAGCAACCCTCATAGGGTTTTCAATGGCTGACTGTTTTGGGATTGCCTTGGGAGTGGATTGCCACGCCCTTCTCCCATTTTTGCAGTGCTGGAAATTGAACTCAGGACCTCAGAGCCTGCAGCACAGCGCTCTAGCCTACCAACTGAGCTAAATCCCAGCCATAAGCATTGTGGACTATACTAAATTTCAATCTATTTATACTTATGCTATTCTTTGTTTCAATGGAAACAATCTGCTACATAGTATCATATATACAAAAGGTGTCAAAAAAACGGATGCACATCTTGGGACAGAAATTTTCCATTTTATTGTTTTAACACTTAACTGGTGACAGAGCGAAGTGGCCTATTTACATTTGCCTTGTACACAATAATTCTATCCAAGTCCTCATGTCTTCAGAACCTTCCTAAAATTGGACCTATTTTTCAGGTATTTACTTGAGCAATTTTGATTCACTAAGTGGTACAAATGGGAGGAGGACGTGGCAATCCACTCCCAAGGCAATCCTGTTCCTGAAACAATCAACCATTGAAAACCCTGTGAGGGTTGGTATAAATGGGGCCTCACTGGAAAGAACTAAACAACAACAAATAGTATGAGATACTAGAATTTTTGGGTCTCTTGAGACAGGACATCACCAGGTATATTAAGTTTTTTTTTTTTTATTTACTATCCCTCTATTTTATGTAATGTAATTCTAATATCAATGATATTGAAAAAATGGTATCTCAATGATTTCCTATGCCTATGAAACCTAAAGATCTTCAATTATTGAGTTTGTGCCACAAATTTTGAATTAATTAAGTAACAAAATGAAGATGTGAGTGATGTGGATGATTGTGTTTTCTGGTGTCAAAGTGGCTGCAGGTTTAGCACAGATAGTTGAGACTTGCAGATACCTGTTGGGGGTTGACAGTTTATAAATATCTCTTACAATTTTGCTTATGTACAAAGACCAAAAAGTCTGTCTTCTTAAAATGTTCCAAAGTGTTGTGCAGAAACTGTGCTATTAACTTTGAAAATTAATATTCGATATTTTGTCTTTTTTCTGTAATTGAATAACTCTTCAGTTAAAATATCAAGAAATGACTTTAGTATTAGAACCAAAGTTTTTCCAATCACTGTCTATTTAATAAATTGTAATATAAAACCTTTTATTTTGTTTATAAAATGTTAATAAATATATATTTTAACATCAAAATAGACAAAATATTTTAAGAAATGTTTTAATTAAAACATAATGCCACTTGCAATGAAGAGAAATACTTATGTATCCTGTACATACCTAAATAGGGTTACAGTTCTTACTGACCCCATGTCACCAGTTATGTTCTGTTTAGGGCAAGCCACCAGTTAAGAATCCACCATATGCTTGTTTCCTCCTCCTGTCTCATGTGCACATTGTTTGGTAGATTTCTGTTCCAACACCATAGCCAAAGAAGGAAGACGTTTTGTTATGCAAGGCCTCCCAGATCTTCCCTTGAGCACAACATACCCTGTACCATGAGTCTCAAACTTACCACAAATGTGTGTGATTGTTAGATAAGATAGGGATTTTGTTGCATACTCACACCTCCATGGTCCTCACACTTCTACAACATTCTCCAGTGGCAAATACCACTTCCTAAAGATCTTGTGCTGTTCAAAAGGCAACTGTACTTCTGCCATCTTCTTTGGCTACCGTGAATGTCATATGGTGGCACTAGTATTCTTTTGATCAATGCCATGTTTTGAGCAAACATCATCCTAAATACTGCTACCATAATTCAATTCAACTTTGAAAAGTAGTACATAGATAACATTGCTTCAAATGTGTATGTATTTTTGATAACCCCATATATAGATCTCCAGTGGAATAAAACAGATGAAAGCATTTAATTACCCCTTGTTGTACTTGTTAATTTGAACTGCTAAACTTTCCATTAAGAAGACTTATACTCTCATGCCAATCAACATTCATGATCACTTTCCATTAGGACTTCATTTAATTCTTCCTGTACACATGATATATTATAGTTTGCACATGTCTGTGGTTTCATGAACATGAATACAGGTTTCAATTGCATGAGGCCATTTCTTTATCAATTACTTCAGTGGGAACATCTGCTTAAAAGAGGCTCCTTCTAAGCTCATATCATACTGGTGCCAGCTCATGGTTAGCTTATGTTCTATTAGAATGACAATGCACTAATATAGTCTTGAAAACTGTTTGAGCTCCTTAGAAACCATGTCACTATAGACTTGCTCCAGTTTTTCCTGCCATTGTGAAGGTATCCATTGTATATTGCTAAAACAGTGAACCTAGGCAATGCTGCTAAATCCCCTACAACTGCCACTGCAATGTTTTTCACCAAATCCTTCCTCTGCTCTGCTTAAGAGATTTCTAAATGATATTCAGGATTGGTTAGTCAGGCACCATTCTGTACACCTTTAATGACAGTAACCCTAGGAACTGAGGGCGATTACAAGTTCGATGCCAGAGGCAGCCTGCACAATTAATAGACAACCTATCTCAAAATAAAAACAAAAATGGAAGGGTGTGGGTGCAGCTTAGTGCTCAAGGACTTTTTTAATGTGTGCATAGTTTTGGGTTCAACCTTGCAGTAGTGAAGAAAGAAAGAAAGAAAGAAAGAAAGAAAGAAAGAAAGAAAGAAAGGAAGGAAGGAAGAAAAGAAGGATAAGAAAGAAGAAACAAAAAAGAGAGAATAAAGAAAAGAAGAAAAGATGAGAAAAGAAAAATTTAGTTAATTTTCACTTTCTCAGAGAATCTTCCCTATTTGTTTCATCTGGACATCTGGAGTATGGGCTCATACATTTAAAAAAATAGTAAATTATTTTATTCATAGGATTCAACCTATTATTACACTAGTTATTTATTCACATATATGTGTTTAAAGATCAAATCACTTGAATACATGGAAAAACTGTCCATTAGGCTATATTGAAAGTGACATTCTTTAAATAATTACTAAATAATTACGTTTTTTTCCTAAAAATAGCCAATATACTTGTGTTAGTTACTTTTTTCTTACTGTGACAAAATGTCTGAGATAATTCTTTTTTTTTTTTGTATTTGAGGGTTCTTTTTTTGTATTTGAACATAGGACCTTGCACATACTATACAAGTGCTCTACATCTGGGGAGCACCTGCACCTCTATTTTTATTTTTTTAGTCAAGGTCTTTCTAAATTACCCAAGCTGCCTCTGCCCTTGAACTCGTGATCCTCCTGCCTCTGCCTCTCTAGTCTCCTCACTGGGATAATAGGCATGTGATATCATTCCCAGCATGAAAAATTCAACTTATAAAGAAAAAAGATTTACTTTGGATAATTGTTTCAATCCATGATTGAGAGCAATTTGATTTGGTTCCATGGAAAGGCAGTACAATATAATGGGAACTTGTGCAGTAGAAAACTCATTTACCTTATGGCAAGAACTAAAGACAAAAAGAAAGGTCAAGGTCTCAATGTCACCTTCAAGATCATGCCTCCAGATGTGTGGAAGGTATCTAAGTAGTCCCGCCTATTAAAAACACCACCCACTCCCAATAGTGCCACAGGCTAGGGACAAAAACTTAACACATGGACATTTAGAGGACACTTACATAAACTGCATTAATAGTATTGCACAAATCTTCAGAGAAGTGGTAGGTTTTCAAAATTCATTATTAAACATGCATAAAATATTTCCATGCAGAAAACAATGAAATATTTTCAGATTTCATTTATATTGGAAGAAGCTTCACATGAGTATGATACAATGCTGTTTCAGTTATTCAAATATGAGTGTGATGACTATTTCTCAAGAAACAATAAATATTAAAATCTATTTTTGGTCTCCTAATTAAACAATGTCTGCAGCCAGACCACTGTGGCATCGCATGCCGTCAGATCTCAGAAGTTTAGCAGGTTCAGACCTGGTTAGTACTTGGTTGGGATACTTCCTGGGAACATCAGGTGCTATAGGCTTGGGAGAAGGACCTGGCAGCCACTCCCAAAAAACAGTCGGTCATTGAAAATCCTATGAGTAGCAGCAAAGCACTGACAATAGTGTTTTTTTGTTGTTGTTGTACGTAGAGTCACTATGAGTCAGACTCTGACTCCACAGCACCTAAGAACAATTCCAGAGTAATGGAATGATTCAATATCAATATTTTTGTATTTTAAAACTATTCAGTTATTTTTGATATTTTAAATTCCATCTGTCATTTAAACATTTTTGCACATTCTATCACTCTCTCTCTCTCTCTCTCTCTCTCTCTCTAATATGTGTGTGTGTGTGTGTGTGTGTGTGTGTAATATCAAACAGAATTGTTACTGTTGTTGTTAGGTGCCAACTGGGATCCAACTCATAGGGCCAACATAGGGCCTATGTACAACAGAATGAAACATTCTCTGACACTGTGCCATGCCAGGCACTATGTCAGTGCTTCTCTGCTCCTCATACAGTTTTCTTTTTTCTTTTTTATTGGACATTTTTAATGTACACCTTAATGTGGTTCATTCTGACATGGTTTTCATTGTGACATTTCCATATATGCATTTTGTTGTAAATTATACATATAAGTTCCCCCTTACCCTCTTGTGTGCTTCTTGCCCCTGTCCCACCTCCCCACCAAAGACTTCTTCTCCATTTGCTTGTCTTTATATGGTAATAGTTTTCTATATATCCCTGGATTCCAGTTCTGTTTAAGATAGAAACTTTTCCTGTAGTGAACTTTGTTTTTATATTGACAGAACTATTGCATGCATTTTCTAGACCATTGATGATAACGCCATTCTTAGTTTTTTTTTTTTTTCTTTATATTGATCTGACCTTTTGTTGTTAGGTGCCGTTGAGTTGGTATCCGACTCATAGCGACCCTCATAGGGTTTTCAATGGCAGACTGTTTCAGGATTGCCCTGGGAGTGGATTGCCAGGTCCTTCTCCCATTTTTGCGGTGCTGGGAATTGAACTTGGGACTTCAGAGACTGCAACGCAGCGCTCTACCAACTGAGCTAAATCCCAGCCCTTGATCTGATGTTTGAATAGGATTTTTCCTTCTTATTTTCATTCAGCTCCCATATATGAGTGAGAAAATGTGGTGTTTCTCTATCTGAGCTTGTGTTCATTCACTCAAAATAATTTTCTCCAATTCCATCCATTTTGCTGTGAATGACCTTATTTCATTTTTCTTGATTGCTGAGTAGTATTCCATTGTGTATATGTACCATGGTTTTTTATCCATTCTTCTGTTGAAGGGCACTTTGGTTGAGTCCATATCCCTGCTATTGTGAAAAGTGCTGCATTGAACATGGAGATACAGGTGTCTCTGTGGTATGATGACCCATCTATCTCCCTTTGGGTAAATTCCCAATAGTGTTATAGTTGGGTCATATGGTAGATCTATTTTCAGTTTTTTAACATACCTCCATATTGATTTCCACAGAGGTTGGACCAATTTACAGCTCCACCAACAATGTAAGACTGTTCCCTTTTCCCCGCAACCTTGCCAGCATTTGTTGTTATTTGTTTTATTGATCTTGGCCATTCTTACTGGTTGGTGTAAGGTGACATCTCAGTGTTGTTTTAATTTGCATTTCCCTAATGGCTAGGGATATTGAGCATTTTTTCATGTGTTTCATGGCTTTATGGACCTCTTCATTTGAGAACTGTGTAGTCAGTTCCTTTGCCCATTTGTGTATTGAGTTATTTGTTTTGGGGGAGTTTTTTTCTTGAGTTCTTTATAAATTCTAGTAATTAGACCTTTGTCTGATGTATAAAATGCAAAGTTTTTTTCCCATTCCATGGGGGTTTCCTTGACTCTGTGAATTGTTTCCTTTGCTGTATAGAAGCTTTTTAATTTCATGTAATTCCATTTATCTATACTTGTTTCAATTTCTTGAGCAATTGAAGTGCTATTAAGGAAATATTTTCCTATGCCTATATGTTGGAGTTTATTACCTATCTTGTCGTCTATTAGTTTTAAAGTTTCTGGTTTTATGTTGAGGTCTTTTATCCATTTTGAGTTAACTGTCATGCATATTGAGAGATGCAGGTTGGTTTTCATTTTTCTGCATGCAGAGGCCCATGTTTTCCAGAACCATTTATTGAAAAGGCTATCTTTTTCCAGTTTACTTGTTTTGCTCCTTTGTCAAAAATTAGGTGGCTATAGGTGTATTGAGGTATTTCTTGGTCTTCTATTCTGTTTCACATGTCTTAAGGCCTATTTTTGTGCCAGTACCAACCTGTTTTTGCCACCACTGAATTGTAGTATAGCTTAAAGTCAGGGATTGTGATTCCACCTGCACTAGTTTTGCAGCTTAAGAGTATTTTGGCTACACATGGTCTTTTTTTGATTCCATGTGAATTTTTGGATTTTTTTTTCTATTTCTGTAAAGTCAGTCAGTGGAATTTTAATGGGTATTGCAATATATCTATAGATTGCTTTTGGCAGGATAGCCATTTTTACTGTACTAATTCTCACTATCCAGGAGCAGGGAAGTTCCTTCCATTTTTTATTGTCCTCTGCTATTTTTTTCTTTAATGTTTTGAAATTTTCCTTGCAGAGATCTGAAGGGTCTTTGGTTAGATTGATTCCAAGGTATTTAATTTTCTGGTGGGCTATCATGAACTGTATCTCTTTCTAAAATTTCCTTCTCTTCTTGTTTACAGTTGGTGTAAAGAAAAGCTACTGATTTTGTGTGTTGATTTTATATCCTGCCACTTTGCTGAAAGAATTGATTAGATCTAAAAGTTTTCTCGGTAAGGTTTTGGGGTCTTTTAGATATAGAATCATATCATCTGCAAATAAGGATAATTTGACCTCTTCATTGCCAGTTTGTATCCCTTTGATTTCTTTCTCTTGTCTGATTGCTCTGGCAAGGACTTCAATTTCTATGTTAAATAGAATAGGAGAGAGAGGACATTCTTTCCTTTTGCCAGATCCAAGAGGAAATGGTCTCAGTTTTTCTACATTTAATATAATATTGGCTGTATGTTTGTCATAGATGGCTTTTATGATGTTAAGGTATTTGCCTGCTTTACCTATCTTCTCCTGGGTTTTTATCATGAAAAGGTGTTGCACTTTGTCAAAGGCCTTTTCCTCATCAATTGAGATGATCATGTGGTTTTTATTTGCCAGTTTCTTGATATGTTGGATTACATTAATTGATTTCCATATGTTGAACCAGCCTTGCATCTGTGGAATAAATTCCACTTGGCCATGGTGAATAATCTTTTTAATGTGTTGCTGGATTTGGTTTGCCAGTATTTTGTTAAAGATTTTCACATCTATATTCATAAAGAACATGGGTCTATAATTCTCTATCTTAGATGATTCTTTTCCTGGTTTAGGTATCAGGGTGATGGTAGCTTCATAGAATGAACTTGGGAGTATTCTCTCCTTTTCTACTTTTTGGAATAATTTGAGGAAGGCAGGTATTATATCTTCTTTGAAAGTTTGGTAAAATTCTGCTGTGAACCCATCAGGACCTGGGCTCTTCCTTTTTAGAGACTTTTTCTTACCTTTTCTATTTCCATATATATAATGGTCTTCTTTAGTCACTTAAGTCTTCTGGGCTTAGCTTTGGTAAGTCATATGTGTTAATAAATTTATCCATTTCTTCTGCATGTTCATATTTTTGGGAATACAATCTCCTCATATAGTTTTCAATGGCTGATTGTTTCTGGAATGTTTCAGAAATGGGCTTCCAAGTCCTTCTCCCATGTTTGTGACACTGACATTTGAACTCAGAGCCTCATAGAATGCAGAGCAGCACTCTCCCAATTGAGCTAAATCCCAGCCCATTAAGGGAATTGTTGTTTTGATTGTTAGGTGCCATGAAGTCAAGTCTAACTAATAGGGACCCTATGTACAGCAGATGAAACAGAAAGTCTCCCTGACACATTCCTATACCCAACACTATTGTCAGTGCTTCTTTGCTGTTCATAGGATTTCAATGGTGGATGGCTTCAGTGGCTGATTTTGGAGGGGATTTACAGGTTCTTCTCCCCAGCCTGCAGCACATGGTATTCCCAGGTGGTTTCCCATCTATTGATTAACCATACCCAAACTTGCTCAGCTTCCAAGATCAGGTAGGACCAGATGCCAGGCTGCAGACATTAAGGGAATAGAGAAGATAAATGTTTATGATTAAAAATTAAATTTCTAAAGTCATTGTTCTCACATTCAGAAGGAATAATTATTGTATAATTTCATATCTACTTTTTATAATTAGAATTTTTTTAAAAATTTATCCTACTTTTATCTCAAGCTTTGGCAGTTACTAGAGATTTTTACCACTCTTTTTCCTCACTATGTGGCTACTCCAGAAGAATACCAGCTGCAAGCAGATAAGCTGTCACTTTTCTTCTTTTCCTCTTCATTTCCTCCACTGCATTGCATTCCCTTCAATGTCTAAGAGAAGAAGTCAATATCATTTCTGAATCTAAGATCATTCATTCTCTTTCACATAGCAGGGCTTCTTTCATTTTGTCTGCAGTCATTACTCTTCTCAATATCAAGTTGTAAAAGCAGGGAGATAATGCTCATGCCTCTAGGACATTTCTATTTATTTATAAGCCTTACTTATTTCTTATGGACACGTAGCACAGCTTTTGACTTCCTGTCCACAATTTTCTTTACTGTGGCCATGATTTTAAAAATTTATTTTGTTCCATATCAATCCTGGCAAAGAGCTTTTAAATCAATCTTGTTTTAAGGCAACATTGGAGATTGCATGTGCTGGATCATACTTACTGAATTATTCTCTGTAAGACACACATGCTTGCACACAATTTGATTTTAGTTCTTAAAGTCTGTCTTCCATGGATAGAACCAAAAGTGAATGTAAGAATTTAGAACTCAGAACATAACTCTTATCCTTCCAAAAGTCGAATTTCTAACACTTTGATTTCTGTTTTGCACCCTTAGATTTTAAAAGTAAGTGTTATTTAAAGAGCAAAAGAATTGTGATGAAAGAGAAAGAAGGCTAGAGAGAATGCAACAGAGAAAATGGCTGATCTTATGTCAAATTCAACTGCCAAGTAATTTCAAGACATTAATCTAACTATTCCTTTATTCCTGACTCTTGATTTTATTGTTGTCTTTCACAATGCTTTCTTTTCATCTCTTTCTAAAAGTACCTTGACTCCTTATTTTTCTAATCTCATTTAAAACCAAATGCAGGTTGAGTCTTTTATTCAAGACTAAAAATAGCCAGCAGAAATATGTAGGGATTAGAAGAAATTATGAAATAGTGACATTAAACATTTGGCATTTAGGTTAAATTTAAAAGGGTAATAAAGAGATTGGCAGATGCAGTACTTTATATAATTTCATTTTTTGCTCTGTGCAATTCCATACTTGCCACCAAAGCAGTATGTGAACCAAACAAACATCAATAACATTTCATAGCACATTCACTTTTACTACCATTGTACTACCCATCTATATTACCCCAAATTTCCCACACCACACATTTTCTTCCTCCTGGGTTTATCTGAATCTTGGGAATTTTCAACAGGTCTTGCCTTTGCTTCCTAGAGCAAGCCTGTGCACTGCCAGATGACTGCCTGTTTTTTAATGTCTTTCTGTTGAGCAGTGGCTTCTTCCCTCATATTTTCCCATTGTTTCTATCACAGTTGTCCATCTGGGATACTTACTTGCTTTGAGTTGCCCAAGGTCTTGGCATCGAAAATGTGAAAAAAACAAAAGTACTTTCTTCCAGTTCTCATAGATGACAGAGCTTCACTCTGTTGGGTCTAAAAGGAAGGGATTTTTCCTTTTCTCTGTATTGTTCTGTTTCATTCCATAGTGAACGTTTGAAGTAGCACTGTCTGAGTGCCAAGAATTACATTTACCATTATGGAAGTAATTGTTTTTTGGTGTTCTTGGGACACGTTAGTCAAAAACCGCAAACAACAGTTGGTGTGTCTGTGTTCTGCATTTTTGTGCCTTATAGCATGTGTCCTACATGCAAATTACAAATACTATCCCAAGAATTGGCATTTAAAAATTAAAAACAATCAAAAATTTAAAAATGAAAATATCTTATATTCATCATCTCACATAAATCGATAAGAAAAAAAGGAGACATTACCAATCTTATGAGGTTAACTGGACCATAATGTAAATACCATGATAGGCTCAAATAAGTTTCTGTATTCTGCATGCACACACACACCCCCCACATACACACACATACACACAGAATTACATGTTTATTTACATCATGTTTATTTGAATAAGGAAATATTAACACAATCATTCAAAATATCAGACACACCAGGTGCAGTGGGACACCCCTGTAATCCCAGCAACTCTGGAGGTAGAGGCAGGATGATTGCAGGTTCAAGACCAGATGTAGCCTGCATAATTTATCCAGACCCTGTGTGGAGGTAAAAAATAAAACAGCTGAGGGTGCAGCCCAGTGTTAGAACACTTGCCAGTATGTGTGACGACATGGGATGAGTTTCCTAGTACTGCAAAAAGCAAACAAAACATTCAAAATGGCACCCATCATAGTGTGCTATTGATATCCTGTTGTTGTTAGATTCTGCTGAGTCAACCCTATGTGGACCCTATGTATAGCAGATAAAAACACTTCCTTATTTTGTGCCAGGCACATGAACTTATTTATGTTTAAGCCCATGGTTGCAGACACTGTGTCAATTCATCTGGTGGAGGATTTCCTTTTTTTCCACTGACCTGCCACTCTCCCAAACACGATGGTTTCTCCAGGGATTGTTCTCTCCAGACTACATGTCCAAAATATGTAAGACACAGTCTAGCCATCCTTGCTTCTAGGAAGCACTCTGGTTGTACTTCTTCTAGGACATATCTATTGGTTCTTTTGGCAGTCCATGATATATTCAATAGACTTCTTCAGCACCATAATTCAAAAGTACCAATTCTTTTCCTGTCTCCCTTGTTCAATGTCCAGCTTTCACAACCATATGATGCAACTGAAAATACCACGGTGTGAGTCAAACACACCTTCCTCTTCCTTGTGATATCTTTGCTTTTCAACACTCTATAGAGATCTTTTGGCACAGCTTTTCCTAGAGCAATGCATCTTTTGATTTCTTGACTGCTGCTTCCACAGGTGTTGATTGCAAAGCAAAGCAAAATCATGAAAAACCTCAATCTTTTCTCCATTTATTGTGAAGTTTTGTGCTGGCCCAGTTGTAAGGATTTTTGTTTTGTTGATGTTTAGTCGTAACCCATATTGAAGGCTATGATCTTTGATCTTCATCAGTAAATGTTTTAAATCTTCACTTTCAGCAAGGAGAGTTGTGTCATCTGCATAATGCAGGTTGTTAATGAGTCTTCCTCTGATCCTGATGCACATTCTTCCTCATAAAGTCCAGCTTCTCAGATTATTTGCTCAGCATATAAATTGAAGAGATATGATGAAAGTAAACAGCCCTGACACAGATTTCTCAACTTTAAACCGGGCTGTGTTTCCTTGTTCTATTCGAACAACTGCCTCCTGGTTCATAAGCAGATTCCTCATGAGTAAAATTAGGTGCTCTGCTTTTCCCATTTTCCAAAGTGCTATCCACAATTTGTTATGGTCCACACAGTCAAATGCCTTTGCGTATTCAATAAACCATAGATAGATATCTTTCGAATATTCTCTGCTTTTGACTAATATCCACCTGACATCAGCAATGGTGTCTCTGGTTCTCTGCCCTCTTCTGAACCCCGCTTGACTTTTCAGTAATTCCCTGTCTATATACTACTGCAGTCACTTTTGAGTGATCTTTAATAAAACTTTGCTTGTGTGTGATATTAATGATATTGTCCAGTAGTTTCCAAATTCAGTTGGTTCCCCTTTTTTGGGAATAGGCACAAATATGGATCTCTTCTAGTCAGTTGGTCAGGTAGCTGTTTTCAGAATCTGTTGGCATAAACATGGTAACACCTGCAGTGCTGCATCTGTTTGTTGAAACATCTCTGTTGGTAAGGAAGTGAAGAAAAAATTCAAGCCTCAAGTGGCAATAGTGAAAGAATCTACATGAAAAATATTAAGTGATGCAGGAAACATCAAAAAAGATGGAAAGAATACTCAGTGTCGTTATTCAAAAAAGAATTAATAGATGACCAACCATTTCAAGAGGCTGAATATGAAGAGGAACCAATGATACTGAAGGACGAAGTGTAAGCCACCTTGAAAAAACTGTTGAAACACAAGGCTCCAGGAAGTGATGGGATACCAGTAGAGATATTTCAACAAAGAGATGCAGCACTGGAGTGTATTATTAGCATTTTTATTCCTAGTCATCTCTATTAATGTTTTGTTATCCTTTATTTTCTGTATGATGTATGTTGAAGCGATTGTATAGTCTAATGTTATGTTTTTATTGAAAGAAAAATTCAGTCATTTCATGCTTCTTTTTAGTTAATGTGAAATAAGCTGCATCAAGATGTAAATCTGTTTTTTACCAAGAAAACAAAAAGATAGGTGGAAATGAAAACTTTAAATTAGTTGGAAACAACTAGACTTACTTGTTACTTTGAAAGAAATATACACTAATTATATTAAGAAAAATATAGTGTATTAAGAGCGGAAAAATTCTAGAAAGAGGGTGAAATTTAATTTTGTACATCACAGAAAGAGAAAACAATTTTTATTTTTATGTATTATTCTTATTATTAACTTTTAATGTACAAATTTTTGAGTCTTGAGAACCCTCTTTGGAATACTGATATTTGCCAAAGACCTAATGAATGTGACTGGGAGTTGGATATATGGGCAAGACTATTTGAGATAGTGGAAAGGTAAGGCCTAACAATCTGGGAAGGACATTTATTAGTGTTTTCTAATAGCAGCAATTAGACAATGCCTCTGACTTTGAGTAAGAGTAACTCCATGCTTACAGACTGAACAGCTGAAAGGAAATGCTGTTAGGTACTATTGACTCAGATCTGACTCATAGTGAACCTATGTGGAACAAAACATAATAGTTCTCAACACTGCACCAGGCACATGATCTTTTTTATGTTTAAGCCTATTGTTGCAGCCGTTGTGTCAATACACCTAGGAGAGGGTTTTCCTTTTTTGCATTGACCTACCACTCTCCCAAACATGATGTTCATCTCCAGGGATTGGTCCCTCTTGAAAACATGTCCAAAATTTGTAAGATGCAGTAAAGCCATCCTAGTTTCCAAGAAGCACTCTGGTTGCACTTCTTCTAGGACAGATTCCTTAGGTCTTTTGGCAGTCCATGGTGTATTCAATATTCACTGTCAGCACTATAATTCAAAAGCATCAATTCTTCTCCTATCTCCCTTATTCAATGTCTAGCTTTCACAACCATATGATGTGAATGAAAACACCATGGCATGAATTAGGCACACCTGAATTAGGTCTTCAATGTGACATATTTATTTTCAACCTTTTAAAGAAGTCTTTTGCAACAACTTTTATCAATGCAATGCATCTTTTGATTTCTTGACAATTTCTTCTTTGGGTGTTGACTCTAGAATTAAGTAAATCAAAATCTTGGACAATCTTAATCTTTTCTCCATTTATCATAAAGTTACTTACTGGACCTATTTTAAGTACTCTTGTTTTCTTGATGGTGAAGTGCAATCCCTATTGAAGGGTGTGTTCTTTGATATTCATAGGTAAAGGTGCCAAATTCTCTTCACTATCAGCAAGCAAAGTTATGTCATCTGCACAAGGCAGGTTGTTAATGAGTCTTCCTCCCATGGTGATACCACTCTCTTCCTTATGAAGTACAGCTTCTCAGATTATTTGCTCAGCATAGAGATTGAAGAGGTACAACAGAAGGATATCGTCCCAACATATACCTTAAATGACTTTCAACCAGGTAGTCTTTCTCTATTTTATTTGATGACTGCCTCCTGATCTATGTATAGATTTCTCATGAGTATAATTAAGTATTCTGGTATTCACATTCTTCACAATGTTATCCATAATTTGTAGTGATCTATAGAGTCAAATCTCTTTGTGTAGTCACAAAAACATACATAGACATCTTTCTGTTATTTTTGTTTGTTTGTTTATATCCATCTGACATTATTAATGATGTGCTTGGTTCCATGCCCTTTTCTGAATCTGGCTGGATTTCCCAGCAGTTTCTTGTTAATATACTGCTGCAGTCATTGTTGAAAAGTCTTTAGAAAAATTTTACTTGCAATGAGATATTAATGATATTGTTAAATAATTTCTACACTCAACTGCATGCTATTTCTTGGGAATAGGCACAAATATGGATCTCTTTGAGTGAGTTGGCCAGGTATCTGTTTTCCAAACCTCTTGGGATAAACAAGTGAGCACCTACAGTGTTGCATTTATTTGTTGAAATGTCTGAATTGGTATCCTATTAATTCCTGGAGCCTGTGGATCACCAAAGCCTTCAAGGCAGCTTCTACTTCTTCCTTCAGTACGACTAGTTCCTGATCATAAGCAACCTATTGAAATGGATGATCTTCAAACAATTCTTTTTGTTATAATTACTCTGTGTAATTCCTCAATCTTCTTTTGATATTTCATGTGTCATTTAATATTTTCACTGGAGAACCCTTCACTATTGCCACTTGACGCTTAAGTTTTTCTTCAATTCTTTAAGCTTGGAAAAACAGAATATGTTCTCTTTTGGTTTTCTATCTCCAATTCTTTGAACATATCATTATAATATTTGATTTTGTCTTCTTGAGCTGCACTTTGAAATCTTCAATTTAGGTCTTTAACTTCATCACGTTTTCCTTTTACTTTAGCTGCTTGATGTTTAAAGCCAAGTATCAGAGTTTCTTTTGACATATAACGTAGTGGTTTTTTTTTCCTGTCTTTTTAATAACCTTTTGCTTTCCTCTTGAATGATTTCTTTGATGTCAAGCCACAGCTCATCTGGTCATTGATCACTAGTGTGTAATGCATTAAATCTGTTCTTGACATGGTCTCTGAACTGTGGTGGGATATACTCAGGGTCAAACCTTGGCTATTATGCACTTGTTCTAACTTTCTTCAATTTCAGTTTGAAACTTCATGTGAACAGTTGATGTTGTGATCCACAATCAGCACCTGGTCTTGTTCTGACTCTTGATATTGAGCTTTTCCATCAGCTCTTTCCATAAATGTAGTCTTTTTGGGTCTTGTACATTCTAAGTGGTGAATTCCATGTGTATAGTCACCATTTATATTGGTGAAAATATGTATTTGCAATGAAAAGGTCATTGGTCTTATAAAATCCTATCATGTGGTCTCTAGAGTCATTACTATCACCAAGGCCATATTTTCCAACTACTGAGTTATTTCCAATTTTTCCATTCTAGTCTCTCATAATTATCAATGCATCCTCATGGCATGTTTAATCTATTTCTGATTGCAGAAGCTGGTAAAATCCTCCCCTATCTTTGTTTTTAGATCCAGTGGTTGGTGTGTAAATTTGAGTAGTAGACTTATTAACTACTGCCTTGTAGGCACATGGATATTATTTTATCACTGACAACATTGTCCTTCAGGGCAATTCTTTAGATGAGTGTTTGATGAATACAACTTCATTTCTCTTTTGCTTGTCATTTGCAGCATATAAGAATCTATGATTATCTCCTGCAAACTGACCAATAACAGTCCATTTTAGCTCACTGTTTCCTAGATTTTATATATTTATGTACTACATTTCATTTTCATTTCTATTTTTCCTAGATTCATACTATGTACATTCTACCCTCCAATTATTAATATATATTTACAGCAGTTTCTTCTCATTTTTAGTCATGACACATCAAGTCTCTGGGACTTTACTCCATTCCCATCATTAAGGTTGGCTGTACCTTAAGGAGGCAACTCTTCCCCAGTCATCTTTTGAATATCTTCCAACCTGGGTGGCTCATTTTCCAGCACTATATCTGACAGTGTTTCTATGCTTTTCATAGGTTTTTCAATGGCTAATTGTTTTAGGAGTGGGCTGCAATGTCCTTCTCCATACTCTCTTAATCTGGAAGTTCAGCTGAAAATGTCCACATGGGTGACACTGCTGGTATTTGTAATACTGGAGGCATAGCTTTCAGCATCATGGCCACTTTCAGGCCCCCACATTATAGCAAACTGACAGACAATTGAGGGTGATATGAATTTGTTTCTGTTAATTAGGCTGAGAAAATGATGTAAATGAAGCAAGTTTTTGGGTGAGTGGGTGAACAACAATAAATATTTGGACATAAGCTTCAAATATGACATGACTATTAATGAAAATGTCAAGTAGAATAACACGTATTTAAATTTCAGGAGATTGTTCAGAACTTGAGATATAGATTGTTATTGTTGTAAGGTAGCTCACAGGTAGAGTCCTTGCTTAACAAGTGAAAAGATCTGCATGGTCCCCAATCCTTATCAAAAAAAAAAAAAAAAAGAAAGAAAGAAAAAGAAAAAGAAATGAATAAATATATATGTTCTCATCATGTTATCTAAATAAAAACACAAATCAAATTTATATGGAGAAAACAGAAGACCAAATCCTGAGCATTTGGGAACTCCAAAAAAGAAAGATAAGGAGAGGAACCAGGAAAGTGATTAGTATGGAGAGAGATGGACATGTGAGGCTAAAGGAAAACCAAAATGCTACACAAGAGGAGACAAGGAGGAGTCCTTTTTGCTGTTGCTGTTGCTGTTTTGTTTGTTTGTTTTTTTGTTTTTTAGTATTGTGGGGCCAAACCCAGGGCTTCAAACTTGCTTTGTAAGCACAAGTTTTCTACCACTGAGCTACACCCTCAGCCACTTTTTCTTATTTTCTTAGCTTGAGAAAAAGTCTCAGTAAACTATGCAGTCTGGCTCAAATTTATGATCTTCGCCCTTCTGCCTCTGAGAGGCGGAGATTACCAGCATGAGTCACCACACCCAGCCTCCTGCATTGTTTTGAACCATACTTATCTGTAAAGTCAGACAGGACCTAAAATTGATTGGATTGATTCAAGTAGAAGTAAATTGAAGTGGAAGTTCAAATCAGTTTGCATTCAGTTTCCAAGAGCAATTGATGAGTGTTTATAAACAATTTTTGATGATTCTTTTCTGGAAATTGATAAGGAAAAACAAAGAAATTAACTGTGGCTCCTGAGGCAAATGGAAAAAAAGTAACTGTATTTGTATATTTTCTTGTTTTGAAATGAAAGAAATAATAATGTGTTTAAACATGGACAATGATATAATTAAAGAGATGTTGTTGTTAGGTGCCATTGAGTTGGTGTTCAACTCATAGCCACCAAACGTATAACAGACAAAACACTATTGTTGTGCTTCTCTGTTAGTCATAGGGTTTTCAGTGGCTTATTCTTTTGGGGAAGTGTGTTGCTGGGTCCTTTTCCCAATCTTACAACACCTGGTGTTCCCAGGCAGTCTCCCATCCAAGTACTAATTAGGCCTGGCCCTGCTTAGCTTCTGAGATCTGACAGTATCAGATGCCACAGTGTTATGGCTGCAGGCTATAAAAGATGATGGAATCTATTAATATGCTAATTATTGAAAAGGAATTGGGAGGTTGATAATAACTGAAAACCTCATATTTTTCTGTTTTTTTTTCAGAATGATATAATTCTTGGAAAGTTAAGTTTAGTTTTTTATAAATAGGGGGATAGCTAACATTGCTGGGAGACATCACTATGGGTGGTGGATACTTCATGGAAAAGATTCTATGCTGAATGTCTTGTGATGTTCAAATAAAGGTTTTGGTTTAATATTGTTCTCTCTGTGTATTGTTGTTAAGTGTCATCGAGTCACTGTCTGACTCATAGCAACCCTACATACAGCAGGTGATAACAGTGTTTTCATTGCTTCTCTGCTATTCATAAGGTTTTCAATGGCTGATTGATTTTTGGGAGTGGGTTGCCAGGTCCTTCTCCCAAGCCTACTGCACCTGGTGTTCCTAGGCAGTCTCCCATCCAAGTACTAACCAGGTCTGACTGCATTTAGCTTCTGAGATCTGACAGGATCAGATGCCACAGTGGTAAGGCTGCAGGCAGTTAAAGAGATATGGAGCAGAAAATGATCTAGAGGAGAGAGAACAGAGGATGTTTTTGAGTAGGTAGAAGTGACAGGAGTTGACTGTATGACACGAACTAGAGATTGCTCATGTATTGCTATAGAAAAAAAGACATGTAGGTGCTCTTGCTGGTAGGCAAGGAGATGCGTTCTATCAGAGATTGAGACTAGGATCTTCAGTAATAGTACACTGGAAATCTTTTTTGTTGCCTGTCCTTAGTTCTGGGATTTTAAGTATCTAATTTCCATGTAAATTAATATTTTTCTCCTCATTATTAAGCAAAAAGTCTACCTCCTTCCTAACATTTTTTAATCATACAAAAGATGAGTTGGAAATATTCATATTTAGGCTTGGTTTAGTCAGGAGCATATAGTGTTCCTGTCCTAGGGATCTTAAATATCAGAAAAGTCTGATTCCTAGTGTTGAGTTCAGTGAATTCCATCCCTGAATCCTACCTTCCTCGTATAATTCTCTTCATATGAAGACAAAACAAAATATTGTGTATTCTATTCTTTTTTCAATATATCTTTCTTCTTGCCATTTAAGTTAATTTTAATTCAATTTTAGAGACACTAGTGTGAAAAAACTGTATTTACACCATAGTTTTACAAAATTATGATTGATTTAAATAACAAATTGATGAACTATATGAATAATCATGAACAAGTAAGAGGATAACAGTAGGAAAAAGTATTTGTATACCATCCTATTGATTCTTAATAGTTTTAGAAATTACAAAGTTCACAGAAATATATTTAATAACAATAAAAGCATGAAATGTTTAGTAAAATGTGAAGCCTAAGCTATTAATGGTGAGTCCAATGAAACTTTTTTCAGGGTATCGAAGGTGTGCAGCCATTGCATCTTAGCAAAGCATCTGAAAATTCTAGGGCTCTCAGAAGTTTCCCAGAGACTTCTGTCTACTATTATTACAGAAGATCTATTTTCTTAACTCATTTACACACACCTTATTTAAGTGTTACACATGTGCAAAGCTTTTGCATTGACTTTACAAAAAAAAAAAAAAGCAAAAATTTCCACAGCATTGAATATGCTAACATATTGTTGTTGTTGTTGTTAGGTGCCGTCAAGTTGGTATCCGACTCATAGGGAGCCTCTGTGCAACAGGGGAAACACTATTGTCCAAGCTTCTCTGCTGTTCATAGGGTTTTCAATGGCAGATTGATTTTTGGGAGGGGGTTGCCAGGTCCTTCTCTCAAGCCTACAGCTTCTGGTGTTCCCAGGAGGTCTCCCATCCAGGTACTAACCAGGTCCAACCCTTCTTAGCTTCTGAGATCTGACGGGATCAGATGCCACAGGACTATAGCTGCAAGCATGCTAACATACGATCAACATAAGGCATTGCATTTCTGTTGTTAACAGAGTATCTTATATGTCTCATGTGTGCTGAATATGTGTGTGTGTTTATATACACACATCAATAAATACACACATATAATATAAATATGTGCATATAAATATACGCATATATTTTCTTCCCAGAGTGTATGTAAAGAATATCCATGGTCTATATCTATATACTTGTATGTAGAATATATATTGCCCTATAGTGTGTACTTTAAACAAGTTTTTAAAAATCATACTGAATCATTTTCTAAATCTTTTTCTATTATGCATTAAATCATTATGTCTAAGGGTTATTAGAACAAACTATATTTTCCTAAAGTCAATTATTATTTTCTGTGCTTCTTACTTAAAAATCTACTTTGAACAACTATTCCCAGCCTGTTCATGATTGATTTTCTGAATTACTTTTCCTTACAAGTATCAATTATTCATACTTGTCATTAAAATACTAACCTATTCCCCTTGTTGTTTGCTTTCTTAAACTGTCAGCCACATTATGAAAAAATATTTGAAACAGATTGTATTCTATTCTGCTCTGTTTTCAACAGATGTCCTGTTAATTGGAATTACTTATATTTGGGCCAATTTTGTTAGTTTCCTAGGTATATCAAAATACCATAATCGTGAATTTTTTTCTGTTCAAAGTAAGCCATATCTATTCATTTTAAAAAGCCATTGATTTTTATTAAAAACAGCATAGACTTTTCCTCAGTTGCATACATTAGTTATTAATATGTACATATCCTACTAGTAAACAGCATTTCATTGGTTCGTGCCCCTAACATTCACCTGTTTTACTACATGATAACACAGGGAAAAAAAAAAAACATGAGAGAGAGACAGAGATCAAGGTTAATGTGTGGTTTCTCGTATATTTGCACAAAAATACAAAATTAATGTTTTCATATGATAGAAACACAATTCAGTAAAGTCAATTAAACTTATAGGTAATATAAGTGAAAATATATATTTATGGTTTTAAAATCTTTCACTTATACTCCTAGCTAAGATTTCTCCATCAAACTCTAGATTTCTGTTTTCGATTCCCCTACTTATGTGCACATGCATATCAGTTTTTTCTTCCAAACTCTGTAATGGCATTACACTTTATTATAAAGTATTTGTGACCACTTCTGCCCAAATTCATATGCTGAAATTCTACTCTCTAATGTGATGATATTAGGTAGTAGAGCCCTTAGGAGATAATTAGGAAAAATGAGATGATGAAAGCATAGCCTTCCTGAATGCAGTAGTACCCTTATAAAAATTGCAAGGATGCTTGCTTATCCCTTCTCTGTCAGCTAGTTGATAGTCTGCAACATCAGAGAAGGACCTCACCAGAACTTTGCCATGCTAGCAACCCAATCTCAGGCCTTCAGCCTCCATAACTGTAAGAAATAAATTTCTGTTGTTCATAAGCTATACTATATTGCAGAAGCCTGAAGTATAAAAATTATATTATGCGTGAGCCACTTTTCTGTTACTGTAACAAAATACCCAACATAACTCACTTACAAAGAGTGAAGTTTTATCTTGATATATAGTTTTGGAGTTTTCAGTTCATTGTTATGTGATCTTGTTTTTGTTGTTTGTGTGTTTGATTTGTTTTATGGTTTTTGTGTTGTTATTTCCTTTTTTGTTTTGTTTTATTTGTTTCTGTATTGTAGCACATCATGATGGGGAATGCATGAAGGAGCAGTGCAGATCACATAAAAGTTGGGAAGCAAACACAAAAGAGACGAAGGAAGGGGCAGGGGTCTCACTAGCCCCTTTGAGAAGACGCCCTCAATCACCTAAGACACCCTATTAGGCCCCACCAGTTAAGCTTTCATTAATTCCCAATAGTGTCAAGCTGGAGAGTAAGCTTTTAATGCATAGAGCTTTGGGGAGCATTACAATAGAAACTGTAGCATGTCTCTTTGCTTTGCAGAAGTGATCCCATTTGTCCATTTAACCTTGTTACTAACGCTCTTTGCAACTGAATTTTAAGTTTCTACCTTCAACTTGGTAGAAGATGTCTAAAGTTGGAAAATTTTGAGACTACGTGTCAAGATACCTTGCCCATTTCTATTGTTGCTCTCAGGCATCTATGTCCCTCATGAATAGAGTAACCTCTTGTTGTTCTTGTTGTTCTTGTTGTTGTAGTTGTTAAGTGACATTGAGTTGGGTATGACTCATAGTGACCCTATGTACAACAGACAAAACACTCACCTACACTGCACTATGCCTGTCACTATGTCAGTTTTTCTCTGCTATTCATAGAGTTTTCCTTGAATGTTTATTTCTTGGGCTTCCAGGTCTTTCTCCCAAGCCTACGGCACCTGATGTTCCCAGGCGGTCTTCCATCCAAGTACTAACCAGGCCCGATCCTGCTTAGCTTCAGAGATCTGACAGGATTGGACATCACAGTGGTACGGCTACAGGCTAAGGTGACCACAGTTAATAATAATTTATTGTATTTTTCAAAATTACTGAGAGTAAATTTCAAATATCTTAGTACAAAATGATAGATAAGTGAGGTGGTAGGTAGTTAATTATCTTTATTTACTCATTCTACATTGTAAACAGAGAGTCATCTCTGCCAGTGAATTTTCAGCCCATGGATTGACGAAACCAATTGAAAGGTACGTATTTGAAATTCACATAGTTGTGCTTGTATTGAACACATACAGACATTTTTCTCATCATTATGTCCTAAACAGTACAGTATAACAACTATTAATATATCATTTAGACTTTATTAGATATCATAAGATATAGAGACTCTTTCCAATGACCTTGACTGAAGTTCAGATAGAGAAACATCACTCTTAGTGCTTGGAAACTCATGGCCAAAGCAAAAAAATTGTTTGTGATAATACAAGAAAAAGCTGGAGTCAACTTTCAAATTTTCTTATTTCCTTTCTCAATACCTCATACTTACAGATGTTATAGTACTCTTATGCAGAATATCAGTGCATATTGTCTCAGGATCCAAAATTGAGACATAGACTGGGGCCATTCTGATCCATGTGCATATACAAAATGCCTTAGATCATAAGCATAAACACAGAGTAGGAGGAAAAGTCAGATAATTTTTTCACTGATCATTTTTTATAAAAATCCTGTTTGATGTCCAAGTTCCTAAACTGATCTGTCATGTGAAAGATCACTATATATATATTTTTTTCTATTATACCTCACTTCTCTATGGTGACAGAGAAATGTATGTCTCAACTTGTTCCAGAATGGCTTGATATTATTTATTTATTTATTTATTTATTTATTTACTTATTTATTTATTTTTGCAGTACTACAGGAAATTAATAGCCTAAGCAACTATTCCTATACTCAAAATGTGTACCGCAATTAAAATCAGTCATCTAAATTAACAATTGTGTACTAGTTTGAAGAGAAAATAAACCATAAAATACACTACTCTCAAAAGAATAGAATGAGTTTACTTTCATGAATATGGTTCTTAGAAAATAACTTCACTTATATCATATGAATTAATGCTGCATTTTGTTCAATTTTATCCTAACTTATTCCTTCATTTTGTAGTTTTATGATACAAATCATCTTCAGTTCATAGTGAAACAATTCATTTGACATAGTATGATTTAAATTATAGAGTTTCTGTCATGAATTATCATGGGTTTAACTTAGTGTTCATAAAGTAGCATCATTCACTTGATATCTTATCCAATAATGTCACTGTGAACATTGATTTTGATTATAAATGCATGTTTCAAAAATAGTTAATGAATAAAATTTATCATTATATTTTATGATTTCATTCCAAAGACAGGTTTTCTAAGGTAATACTTGATATTTTAGGATTGATAATATAAATTTCATTGTGCACTGACTGAAAGGGCAAAGAAATTGTCGACATATTGTATAATAGTATATATTTATTACCTTTCTTACAAGATTATACCAGAATATTCTTTGTGATCTTCATTTTATGTGTACAAAGTAAATCTCTAGTTAATTTTATGGTATAACAATTATTTTATGATATGTAATGAGTAATTTCAAACTTTTGTACAGAACTAATGATGTTGGAAAATACTATTGTCATATGACATTGGAAATAATCCCTAGAAAATGATGAGAAGACACAATGATAATTATAAATTGTTGTTTGTTGTTGTTACACACCAACTCTTAGCAACCCTCATAGGGTTTTCAAAGGCAGACTGTTACTCCAGATTGCTTTGGGAATGGATTGTCAAGTCCTTCTCCTGTCTTTGGAGTGCTGGAGATCAAACATGGGTGCTCAGAAAGTGTGGAGCAGTGCTCTACCCACCGAGCAAAACCTTGCCCCAATTAGAAATTATTAGACAGAAATAAATATAGGCATTTCTGCAAACATACAAAGAGCATAGCCTAATGTAGGTTACTAAACTACCTTGTTCCTTATAACTGCTTGGAGAATTACCAAATCTGCACCATGGTTACTCATTTTCATAAATTGCTGTTGTTTGTTAGGTGCTGTCCAGTCAGGTCTGACTCATAGAGACCCTATGTATAAAAGACCAAGCACTACCCAATATTGTGCCATGCCTGACACTATGTCAGTGCCTCTCTGTTATTCATAGGGTTTTCAATGCATGAGTGCTTCAGAAGTGGGCTCCTGGGTCTTGCTCCCATGCCTATAAAAACTAATTCCCAGGCAAACTCACTTAGCTTCTGAGATCATATGAGATCAAATGCCAGGGTGGTATGGGTGTGGACATCATTTTTTTAAATTGGGAGACCTTAGTAATTGTTAACAGAATGAATCTCTCTAAATAGAATGTGTCAAAATTCAGCTCATATATATGCGTATATATATATATACATATATATATGTATCATATATATCAGCTCATATATATGCATATATATACATCTATCTATCTATCTATATATATATATATATATATATATATATATATATTAACCTTTCAATAATTGATCTACAAAATAAAACCACTTCTCAGGCTAGTGCAACTACTAGGTGGTTACTTCACACTTTAGAACACTCCTTGTCTTTTCATGCTGCTTTTTAGAAGCTTCTCCATTTGTAACATTTTCTATACTCAGTGAATTGAATTCTTTTTCCCTGTGTTTTCATGACAGACTGATTTTATCAAAGCCTAGGACTTCTTCATTCATTTTTATATTTCAGTGTGTGGCAAATTTTAGTCTCCAGACACATTTTTGTTCAGTGAATGAATATGATATAAAAAGAAGTTAGAAGCAGAAAAAATAGATCCTATCAATAATGCAAAAATATCAAATGCCTCCTAACCATTATTTAAATATTAATTAAAATTACATGTGTTTCTTGTAATATTTATTGTAATAAATAATGTAAAAATTTAGAAATTTCAAAGTGATGCCAAAGAGAAAAGACTGCTTTCATTCTTTAAATATGTAAATACCAAATTTCAGAACAAACTTTTAAAATGATATTGGTTCTATATTGCTATTTAAATGATTTTGTCTTTACAAAAATCCAAGAGATTATATATTTCTTTGGATAATCTATATACTTTATGTGTGAGGAGACATTCCAGGAACCCACCCCCCACAAATACTGAGGAATCAATATAACTTTACATTTTTGTTTGGGAAAATTAAATCTATAAACAAAATATGATTTTTATTCTTAAAAAATTTTTCATAACTAGCTAAACTCTCTGTTTGTTCTTTCAGGCCTGGGGCACAGAGTCTACTTGCTGCTTTCTTCACTAGCCCCTGATACAGACAGCTCCCAGCTAGATTCTTTTCCTTCTTTTTGCTCAAGTCTGTGGTAGACTAGGATGCTGTGTCCTCATCATTTTTAACTTCTATTAGTACGTAAATATAACACAGAGGTTAGTTTCATTTAAACCAATTATTATTTCCCAAGAGGTAATCAGACAAACAAAAATAAACTTACAACACAAAAAATACAGAAAAGGAAAAGTTTTAAATTCCCCAACCCTAACAAAGACTCCTGTTTCTTTCTAAAGGCTCTGATCTCTGCTCTGTTTTTTTAGACAGTCACTTGAATGCTTCCAAGATTTCTTTAGGCCACTCTGTTATTCCTAAGGGTAGGATTTCTTCAACAGTACTGTGGCGGTCAAAAATATAAAGATGCTGCTTCTCAGATTGTTTTCAATTTGTTTCTCAGTCAAATTATATCCTAAGTGCCCTAGTGAAGTGACTTTGAAGATATATTTAAGATTATTAGTCAGCTGACAAGGAAATAGAGGTTATTATGTATTATTTGAATGGACCCATTGCAATCTAAAGTCCCTTAAAAAGTAGAAAGGAAAAAGAAGAGTTGGTCCATTGGACATATAATTACAGAAGAGTCAGCAGAGATGACACAGTAGGGGCAGCTGCTGTCAGTGAAGGGGACTGTGTGTGAAGCATAATAAGGAAAGAAGCTAGACTATATGAGCAAAGACCAGACCCTTCAGGGCACGAACCTCAGTCCTTAACTGCAAATAACTGAATCTAGTCAACAACCTCCATGAGTTTGGAGACATTCTCTTCAGAAACTTCTGATGGGTGTCCACTTTCATTATAACTTGTGAAATTCAGAGAAAAACTACCAATCGAGACAGGCTAGATTTACGCGCTATAGAATTATGACATAATAATTCTGCTTTATTTTAATGTGCTAAGGCTTTAATGATTTTTTATGGCAGTAGTGGAAATCAAATACAAGTTCAAATGCTCAATACTTAATTCTCTGTAAACTGTTTTAGCCCCTTGGTTATACTTTTCTAAGAATTCATTATACACACACACACACACACACACACGCAAGCACACAGTAGACCAGGAACATATAATTCAGTGTGTGTTTTTCTTCATTCAGCAAGAGAGTTATGGGCAGATACCATGAAACCATCTGAAGACTGCATGCAAAAGAACATGGCAAACTAGTTGCAAAACAATTAGTTCAATATATGACTTTTGAGTGTGTGTATCTGTGTGTGTGTGTGTGAGAGAGAGAGAGAGAGAGAGAGAGAAAGAGAGAGAGAGAGAGAATGGAAAACGAAAAGATGAAAAGGTAAAGGCCAGATTCTAAAAGCCTTTGAATCCTTTATCCAACAAATTGAGTATGTTTTGTCCCACACTGTGTCAGTCACTTGAAATTCAATAGTGAGCAAAAGGAAAGCATGGTTTCTACATTGTGGAGCATTCAGTTTAATGGGAAAGCAGGAGTTGAATCTCACAATTACTGTAGTAAGTCCTATTACAGCCTATGCAGTCTAGATAAGGCTTTGGCAATCAATTTCAGGCATTTATCTTTTATTCAATGCACTATTCAATGTCAGATATTTAGATTTTCTGTTGGGAAGAGATGTGATTTTACCAGATTATGTTTCAGAAAAATCAACTTAATGTGATGAAATTAAATGGTTAAATAATTGGGAATAAGTTGGTCTAGGGGTAGGGATGTTGCTAAAACTTTTTTATGTTCAATGTGTAAGACATGAAAGAAAAACTAAAAATGAAACTCAATGAGAATTAAAATAAGGTGAATTTAATGATTGGGAAGGAAAAAAATGATTTAGAAATTATTAATGTGAAGAAAAGAATATAGAGTGATTATTAGGTGTTAAATGGAGCAACTTGCTTCCATCAACAGACATGTATAAGAAGAATCCTTAAGAATATTAAAATTAATTTTGTATTGGTCTAATTGAAATTTCCATGAAGAAAGCAAATATTGATGTGATCAGAATTCATAAGTTTAATAATGATTTCCCAATGATATCCATCACTTTGACCCAAGAAATATTTGAAAGTTAATTTAGATGCTAAAGCGGAACTTGGTTATGGGTACATGTTAAAGACCTTGAGATAGGAAAATCATCCTGGATGTCTCAGTGGTCCTGGTACAATCATAAGGGTCTTCAGAAGACAGAGATCAGAGATCAGATTGACAATATGAAGCAAGAGGTTGTTGTGAGGCTAACAAGAAGCAATAAGCCAAGGAAAGTAGACAGTTTCTAGTAGCTGAGAAAGGATAGGGGATAAATTCTTCCCTCAGAGAAGGTATTAAATCAAGTGACACCTTGACATTAATCCAATGAGAGTAATTTTGGAATTCTGACCTCTGAAAATATAATAAAATGAATTGTAACCAATAGGCACATATTGATTTTTTAAAACAGAACATGAAATTAATACAGAAGATGTTTATGTGTGTGAGTTTGAGCATGGATCTTGGCAACTGGGTGGTTAAATTGGTTCCTGCTACTTTACCATACCAATAACCTATCAACAAATCCACTCACAAATTTAGTCACACAGTTGGTATGAATCTATACTCTACCAAACCCCATCTGATTTTTAAACAATAAATCTCTTAGGCTCCTTTTCCTACCTAATAACCTCATTCTGGGAGAAAAACAATATTACTTGAAATCAGCAGGTTTTGAAATATTCCATAAAACTGAAGTCACTACAGGATTTATACTGGGATTGTGTGCTCATGTGAGGATACTATGTAGTATAGAAAAATATCATGCCTTTAAGGACAACAAAAGGGAGAGATTGTAAATTCCAGCAGACTTGGAAAGTACCCAAGACTTTGTTGAAAGCCTTTACACTATTTCCTGAATCAACTTGAGAAAGAAATAATTGCCCAAAGGGAAAGGCAGTGTACACTTCTATGGAGGTTAAGATCTACTGTCAGAACTTTGATGACCTGGTAGTTTCTCAGGCTCTATGTAGTATAATAAGCAGGAACTCTTCAAGGATCCATGTGGATCGAGAAAATGATGCTAGTGTTTATAATGGGCTAGATACTTGACACCTGTCTTCTCTTTTCTGGAAAATATACACTTTCTCATATCTTTTGTCAAATTAGAGAGATGATTTGCCAATATAAGTATCGCTTGGATATATTTGCTATAGATATCTAGGTTTTATGATAGTTTTAAACTTTAAAAATATAATAATTCATGCATAACTTTTCTTGTGGAGTATGGTTGGCCACCTACAGAAACAAAAAAAATATACATTATTAAAACTCATATGAAAGCACAACATGGGCTATAAATTTGGGATCACTATATAAATCCACTGAATTTCTATTAAATTGTAATAAAACAGTTTATTTAAACAATGGTTTATAAAATCATCATACAAATATAACATATGATAGACAGAAAACATTTCAGGTATGCAGGAACAGGTTTTAAGAACAACAAATGAGTTATTTTTGGAGAGAATTATGTTGGTGTTATTGTTAGGTCCTGCTGAGTTGGGTCTGACTCAGCAACCCTATGTACAACAGAATGAAACACTCCTTGACTCTATGCCAGGTACATGATCTTTCTTATGTTTAAGTACATTGTTGTAGCCACTGTATCAATCCATCTAGTTGAGGATCTTCCATTTTCTTGCTGACTCACCACTCTCCTAAACATGATATCCTTCTCTATGGCTTGTTCCCTCCTGTCAACATGTCAGTCTTGTCATCCTTGCTTCCAAGGAATACTCTGCACTTCTTCAAGGGCAGATCTGTTGGTTCTTTTGGTAGTCCATGGTATATTCAATATTTGTTTCCACCTCTATAATTCAAAGTGTCAAGTTTTCTCCTGTCTCCCTTATTCACTGTCCAGCTTTCACAATCATATGATGTTACTGAAAATACCATGATGTGATTCAGGCACACCTTTACCTTTAATGTAACATTTTTACATTTCAACAGCTTAAAGAGGTTTATTGCAACAGCTTTTCCCAATGCAATGCTTCTTTTGATTTCTTGACTACTGCTTCCATGGGCATTTACTGTAGAACCAAAAAGCAAAATCTTGGACAACCTCAATCTTTTCTCTATTTTTCATTAAATTGCTAAGTAGCACAGTTATAAGGATCTTTATTTTCTTGATGGTGAGGTACAATCCCTACTGAAGGCTGTGTTCTTTGATTTTCAGTAAATATTCCAAATCCTCTTCACTTTGAGTAAGCAGAATTGTGTCATCTTCATAACGCAGGTTGATAATGAGTCTTCCTTCAATCATAATGCCACATTCTTCTTCATATAGTCCAGGTTCTTGGATTATTTGCTTAGCAGAGAAATTGAAGAGGTATGGTGAAAAGTACAGCCCTGACACACACTTTTCCTGGCTTTACACCAAGCAATATTTCCTTGTTTTGTTTGAATGTTTACCTCCTGTTCCATATACAGATATATGATTCCTATACAGATTCCTTATGAATATAATTAAGAGGTCTGGTATTCCCATTCTTTGCAATGTTATCCATAATTTGTTGTGGTTTACACAGTCAAATGCCTTTGCATAGTCAAGGAAACATTGATAGATATCTTTCTGGTATTCTCCTCTTTGGCTAGTATCCATCTGACATCAGCAGTGCTGTCCTTGGTTCCACACCCTCTTGTGAATCTGGCTTGACTTTCAGGCAGTTCCCCGTTTATATACTGCTTCAGTTATTTTTGAATGGGGAGAGAATTATAAACTTTATTAAATTATATTAAACATGTGAATGTAATATTGTTGGAAGAGAAAAATTCTACATCTTGAAATAGTTTCCATTCTCTGCAAATTGATTATTACTTTAAAGAAATTTTGGTCAAAATTCGAAACATGCTACTCATGGTACTTAAAATATATGGAGGAGTACAAAGGGACAAGAAAAGACAAACTATATTTCTGAGAATGATCACCACAAGGAAATTTGCATTATGGATTCTGGATTAACAGTGAAACTACAAAATAATTTGGTTTGATATATAATGTGATTATAATTGGTTTACAGCCATACCATCTTGATATCCCATCTCCTCTGATCTTGGAAGCTAAGCAGGGTCTGGTCTTGTTAGTCCTTGCATGGGAGACCACCTGGGAATATTGGACGCTGTAGGTGTGGGAGAAGAACCCAGGAGAATATTCTTGAAACAATCAACGAATGAAAACCCTACAAATAGCAGATAAGCACTATCAGACATAGTGTCAGGTATGGTATCAGGTATTGTTTCATTCTGTTGTATATAGGGTCACTATGAGTCGGACCTTACCTGACTTGATGGCATCTACCAACAAAAACAATGATACAATCATTACAATGGAATAGTAGAAAGAGAGCCAAAAGCACATCCAATCCTTATGAAAACCTGATTCACAACAATGAAGGCATGACTTATCACTGGAGAATGATGAATTTTGATGTCACATATATGAGCAAGAAGTAATAAAAGAGAGTTTATTTAAATACAAAGACAAAATTATTTTTTATAGTACTGGTGATTTGAACCCAGGTCCTTGCACATGCTGGGCAAGTGCCTCACCACTGGACTCTACTCCTAGTTCCCTCTTTTTAATTTTTATTTTGATACAAGCTCTTGCTAAGTTGCACAGGTTGCTTCTGGCTTCTAACTCATGATCCTCCTGCATCCACCTACAGGTTGCTGGGATTATAGGTGTACACCACGGGATCCAGCTAAAATTCATGTTTTTATTTAAAAGAATATTTTTACCATGAAAATATGAAAGCACTTCTTACATAGGGCACAAAGTAAAACCACATAGAGGAGACAAATGAATTTGACTTTTAATATGAAACACTCATATTCATCAAGAAAGGGAGAATAGTTCAGTCAAAAGCTGGGCACTAATAACGGCAACGTGTATAAGCAAAAAATAAAATAATTCAGACTACACAAACAAATAAAACAAGATGAACAGGGAACAAAAATGTCAATAAAACGTGCAGACGCAAATGTTTAGTTCACATAGAGGAAACTTGAATGTCTTCCATACATGTGAAAATGTGTTCTAGTTCATCAGTAAGAAGAAAAATGTAAATGCAAGTACAAGAAAATGTAATTTCATACTGACCAAACTGGACAAAATTAAGGTTATGTGCCCTCTAATACTGAACTGGACAAACAGAAATTGGCCCTTTCATGTATTTCTACAGAGAATCTATGTTGGAAATTTTTTCATATTCAGTGATATTTCCTTGGCTCAGTTGTGTGTAGTCATATTTAAAGGATATTACAAGTGATCTAGCTTTACTTAGCACCATTTCAAACATTTCTTTGAGTTACACCAAATAATAGCAGATCTTAAGTGATGACATCCTAAGGTTTGTTAAAAAATATGGGAACATATTTGAAAAATGTGAATTCTACAACACAAAATTTCTCCTTCTAGTTTCACAGCCCCGTTAAATTCTTATACATGCTCATATTTGTCTAGCTATGTTAATCATATTTCTAAAAGTGTAAATAGAATAAAATAAATACTAGATTGACATGAAAATGATAAAAATGTGTCTTACAAGAATGACAGTCATCTTCTATTTCAAAAATGATGGATGTTATCCTTCAATTGTAATAAAGCTTTTTTCTTTTATATCTTCATGACATTAATCAACATATTTGTTATAGTTCGCTAGTAAAGACAGTTATTAAACTGGTGCCCAAACTGGCAAAGGACTGTATTTACACACAGTCTCTTAATAAATCACTGTCAATCTAGTAAGGATATAATAAATGTAGTTTGTGAGAGGGGAAACATATATGAGCATAAGATTAAACAAAAACAATATCTTAATTACTGACAGAACACAAAATAAACTACATTATTAAATCTAGATAAAGCAAGTGAAAAATTTAATTATATGCTCCTTTGCTTGTAAAATGTTATGTATTTTGTTTTATATAAGAGGAAATGGATGAATGAGTACTTTTGTCATTGTGCTCTGTGGGTCCCTAACACACCCAAGATCTAAGATCACAGTGAGTGACACACAATACCCCTACAACCACGGTATTTCTTTCTTTTATTTTTATCACTGAGCTAAAGACTTTGGATCTGAGTTATAATTTTAGGGGCTACAAATCTCATATCTGTACAAGGGATTTAGTAAACACTAAAATATAAAAGAAATTTTTGCTCTGTCATATTTCTGTTGAATACATTTGTATAAGAATTCTTTAAGACTCAGAGAAATATGATTAAATCTGATTGAAGCTAAAAGAGAATTTATTGTCTCAATGGAAAATGTTGGGCAATGTGATGGACTCTAAATTTTGCCCATTCTAAAAGCTCAGGTGATGCTTCAGGAACCTGTGCAAGTCTTGATTCAGGTCTCCTTCTCTCTTGAGTGCTGACCTCTATCTCAGACAGATTTTTTTTTTCAATCCATACTTTAATACAACTGCATTAGTTCCAAACCTCGCATCCCCTTAGCTCTTCATTCAATGGAGAAATGAAAGCTCAAAGTCTCAGAACACTAAAGAGTTTTTAAAAATAAGTCAATCAGCATAGGCCTGATTTTCACTGTCATGACTCCGAGTGATTTTGCTCTGAATCTTTTCCCCAAGGGGAAGAGGATTTTGCTAGCACTCTAACATAAAGTCAGCACTCACTCAAAGAAGAAGCTGTTAGCTTCTTTAAGAAGGTGAATTTGAGGAACTGTTACTCAATATTTGGGGAATAGTGCAGAATGGAAATGTAGGATGCCTTGTTAAAAAAATCTTAAAGATTTCTAGACTTTGACAACACAACATTGAACCAAGTATAACATCTTTCTAAGTATACGGCTTTATTCTACTGCCTGGATAAGATGCCCATGAAGCCCCTACTGAGGATTGTTTAGCAAGGGTAGATAAATTCCTGGTGGCAAAATATCATATGTCTAGTATAGGAATTGGATTGAAGCTTTTATTTATCTTTCACAATTTTAATTCTAACAAATCTTAAAAATAAACTTTAGTCAATAATAATATATAACATGAAACATAAGTTCTTTTCCCTTATAAACTGTATGCTTTTCATACACAATTTAACGTCTGTATTTTATTTTGTAGGCTGGGATTTAGCTCAGTTAGTAGGGCACCGCTCTGCAGTCTCTGAGGTCCTCGGTCCTATTCCCAGCACTGCAAAAATGGGAGAAGCATATGACAATCCACTCCCTAGGCAAATCCCGAAAGAATCAGCCATTGAAAACCCTATGAGGGTTTGGACACTATGAGTTGGAAACTATTCGATGGCACCTAACAACAACAATAGCAATTTTATTTTGTATATAGTTCCTTTTCCTCTTCCTCTTCACTTGTATAAGCCAATATCTTCTATTCTCAAAGAATCAGAATCTCTTACTCTCACCATAATAGAATAACACATGTTTCCTTCTGGCTTCTCCTCTGACTTCTCTTCATCCATTTCATTCCTTAATTACTACATATTGATCTTCTCTGTTACCCAGAGCACATCATATATCTCTCACTCTTTCACTGGGATATTCTTTCCTGGTGATGTTTTGGTTTTAATCATCTTTAAATCTAACTGTGATATAGGCAATATGGAGCTCAGTGCCGCATACCTAGCAGGGCCCGATAAATATTTGATGAGTCAATGTATATAATTATTTTCTTTCCTACTGTTAAACTTATTTGCATTCCCAGCCCTGACTGAATTCTACCATTTAATTAGGTAATATATATCAGAATCTCAGCATAATTCCTGGTACTAGATAGTTCTCAAAAGAAAATGTGATTTGATTTGAATTTGGATTATTAAGTCATTTATTCAAGTGCATGTTTTTATATCTCAGAGATAACCCAATTTTGGTTGCTTAATATCCACATTTGCCATGAATTCAGAAGGTATAATATGTATATATGCCTGCAGCAGTACCACTGTGGTGACGGATTCTGTGATATCTAAGCAGGGTCAGGACTGGTAGCTACCTGGATGGGAAATTACTTGGGAATACCAGGTGTTGCAGGCTTGTGAGAAGGACAAGCAACTCGCTCCCCCAAAAAACCAGTCAACCATTGAAAATCCTATGAATAGCAGAGAAGCACTAATAATACTGTTTCACTTGTAAATAGGGTCATTACGAGTGGGAAACCAATTCCAGGGAACACACATATAGATAGTTAAAATTTATCTTAAATAAAACTTGTTTCTTACACATAATCATATTCTTCAGTTGTCTAAATGGAGAATATTTTATCCCTAAATATTATTGTTTCTTTAATCATGTACTTATATGTGTATATATGTGCATGTAAGAGAGATATTTGTCCTATTTTATCTTAATTTTATTCCAAGATCCACTATATTTTAATTTAGGAAAGCATTATGTAAACCTGAAAAAGATTGGCTTGCTGAATGACTTTATAATTATGTTTCATATACCAGATTTTCATAACTAATTCCTCACTTGTATACCTTATAATGAATAAAAAGTTAGTGATCCTCTATATTTTTAAACAAAATGATATAAGCATAACATTATTTTCTGGTTAAAGACTTTACTAGAGTACAAATATTGCCTGTCTTCCTTGTCTGTAATTACAAGGGTTACTGTAGTAGAAAAGTTATTAACATTATGTAGGGGACATTTAAAGAAATGTCTTTACTGAAAGAAATAATCTTAGGTAGATAATTTAATTATTAATTTGATTGTTTTTTAATCTGGCTCATCAGCCTTTTGCTCCAGTGCTTATAACAATTTTTATTTTCCCACTAAGCATTAACTGCAATGACCAAAAACATCAACATATTTCCCAAGTAATGTGTGACAATAGAAAAAATTGTAATATTGGCTTTTATGTTGGAGTTTTGCCTTAGAAAATATGATTGTATAATATTGTAGTCATTTTGCATGTCTATCCATGTAAATGATCTATCTCTTATTACTTAATTTTTATATTTATTAAGAATGGCATTTATATTTCAGAAAATTAATTTCAACATTTTGTCTAAAAATATTATATATTTATTGATATTTGATGATTCTCTTTCTATCTTCTCTTTCTCTCTTTTTCTTTTTTTCTTTCTTCTCTCTTTCTTTCTCTCTTATTTTTATTTTTTTGCAATACTAAAGAGCCCAAGGGCTGAACCCAAGGACTGAACCCAAGCCCCTGAGAATGCTAGGTAAGAGGTCCACCATAGAGCTGCACTCCCAGCCATGTCCCCCTATTTATTTTTATTTTTTAATATTGAGACAGGACAATGCTAAACTGCACAGGCTGCCTCTAGCCTCAAACCTGAGATCTTCCTGCCTCAGCCTTCCTAGTCTGCAGGATTATAAGCATGTGCCTTGGTGCCTGATATGTACTTATATTTCTTACATGATTATTTATGTGTGTATTCTTTATATGTCCATATAAATATATTAACAGCAATTAATGATATTATATATAAATATGCAAATAGATATGTAGGGTCAGAACATAGACCATGTAATCACAACATCTACCCCAGTGAGACTCTACAATTATGAGACAACTGAACCTGTCCATATGCTGAACATTTCAAAAATAGACTGGTTAAATTTATAAATATAATTTCCACTTAGTGGCTGAAATTTGGGAGGGTAGCTTAGTTAATGGGGCTGAGATTTAGCTTAGTTGGTAGAGTGCTGCTCTACACTTTCTGAGGACTCAAGTTCAAGTCCTGGCGCTGCAGTAATGGGAGAAAGGTGTGGCAGTTCACTCCTGTAATATTCCTGGAAGCAGTCATTGAAAACCCTATGACGGTCGCTATGAGGTGGACTTGACTAATTGGCACCTAACAACAAGAAGCTCAGTTAATAGTGTGACCATGCACTTGATCAAGAATTGAAAATTATTTGTGTGTTCCCAAGGCTAGAAATACTTTATATTATATGTGAAATGATTGCTATTGGACCAAACAACAAAAATAATCCATTTGCTTATGATTTAGAATAAGAACACTTAAAAAGTGAGTTTGAACAACTGATAAAATATCTATGGAATGGAAGAGGATTTGGTGACTCAAGATATCCAGATTTTTCATGAGTATTTATGTAAGTTTATAATCACATAATTAAAATCAAACACAAAATTAACAAATTATTTAGTTGATTTTATCAATATATATAATCCAAACTTAAGTGTCTTTTGATTCTAAATAGCTTGAGAATACTCTGACATCTGTATTTTTCATATAACTGACCTAATTCTCTCTTTCTCTTCATACTCAAAGCTCATGCATCTCGATTTACTATTCAAATGTATAAAATTTAGTGTTCTGACTGAATAAGTGGGAAAATCTATTCTTTTCAACATTTTCATGGAAATAGATAAAAGGAAAGTAAAGAGACTCAACCATATGCTTCTTTTTGAGGGTAAGATACTTCCTTCTCTGCTTATACAACATTTAATTTTCCCATGAAAGCTAAATTTATTTAGTACTTGCTTTAATTAGTAGAAGACTGGTAAATAAATTGCCTTACACAAATTAGATAAATATTATATTTTTGTATGTGTTTTAATTGGAAAGTTAGTGCATTCCAGAAATAATAACAATGCATTGTGTCTGTGAAATTGTGTGTGGTACACTTCAAAAGCCATTTTGTTTCTCCTATATGGAACGAGCAAATTCTACAAAAACTAAATATAATACACTTGCCCCATAAACTGTCTTACATAAAAGAGTTGAATTAAGATGTTATACATGTGGTAAACCATCTGTTTCTGTTTTTATCATATTCATCACATGCATCTGTTTTTACTCAGCTATAGGAAAGCAGTTAATCATAATTTACACATCAAAATATTGCAAAAAATCAATTTTGTACACATAAAAGCTTCCTGAAATGTGCACTAAGATAAAAGACAAACAAACTTTCAATTTTAGACTCTACCTTCAAAATGAAATTTTAAACATCTTGCTGAATAAGAGGCTCTAGTCACTCAAATGTGGCCAGGTTGCTTCACCAATTATATGGACAATTACGTGTATGATTCATCCATTCCAGCAGAATACCAAAGCTGCTATTAGAAACTGAAACTTTTTGTCATCTTTGTGTTAAAATCATCTAAAACAAATACATTTTAAAATACTGAGACATATGTGTATATATATAAAGAAATCATTTGAAAGTACACACTAAGTAATGATCATTCTAATGTATTATTTTGAATTAAAATTATCATATATAATGCATCTTCTTAACAAAAACAGAATCAAGTGAAAATACCTGTATTTCAAGTAAATAAAATAATGTTGCAAAAGTTCCTAATTCAAATAGATTTTTGATATAGTACTTTGATTATATTCTCAGACTAAATACAAATACTACCACAAATAAATCTTTATATAATGAATATGTATATCAAACTATTGCATTGTGTGACATAATTATACACAATTTTTATGTGTCACTTAAATATTTAAAATGAAAACTGAAAACCCTAAAGATTTAATATGCTTTTGAATTTCAGATGAATGAATGAATGAATGAATTAATTAATTAATTAATTTTAGTACTGAGGTTTGAATCTAGGGCCTCCTGCATGCTAAGCAACCACTCCAACACTGTGCTCCACCCTCAGCCACGTTTTTTATTTTATTTTGAGACAGGGTCTCACTAAATTGTGTGGCCTGCCTCTGTCCACAAATCATGGTCCTTTTGACTTATCCTCCTGAGTAGCTGGGATTACAGGAATGCACAATGGAGCCCAGCTTTTATTTTATTTGTCACTTGGACTATTTTTCTTACAAAGTAGGTGACCATCTTTTCGAAAAAAAGAAACTGTGTAACACAGGATAGGTGTTTGTGTGTGTGTGTGTGTGTGTGTGTGTAGACAGAAAGGGTGAGAGAGAAGGCGGCGAAAGAGGGGGGTGAGATAGAGAGGGAAAGAGAGAAAGAAGGAAGAAGAGGAAGAGAATTGAAAATAATTATCTGCTTACCACTAGTTGTGAAACTAAAGCAACCAGCAGGGTATGGCACACACCTCTAATTACAGAAAATCCAGAGGCTGAGGCAGGAGAATCGCAGTTTCCAGACCAGAAGCTACCTGTGTAATTTAGCAAGAGGCTGTCTCAAGATTAAAACAAATAGAAAAGGTCTAGGAGTGCAGCACAGTGGTGGGGGGGGGATGTGCAAGACCCCGGGGTCAGCCTTCCAATACCGAAAAAAATAAATAAATAAAGGAACCAACTGAAACATTCCTTCCAGCTAAAGAAAAAACTTCCAGTACTACTTTATTATTATTATTATTATTATTATTATTATTATTATTATTATTATTTTATTTTTGGTATGGAGGATTGAACCAAGGACCTCACCATGCTCACCCAAGCACTCTATGACTGAGCCCTATTTCCTACTTTTTATTTTAAGAGAGGATCTCGCTAAGTGAGACAGGGTGTCTCTGGCCTCCAACTTGTCTGAGATTACAGATGTGCACCACTGCACCTGGCTTCCAATACTACTTTAAATTACATAAATAAAAGAATTCAAAAGTAACACCCTCCCCCATCACACACATACATGCACCCACAACACATTACAAAAATCCTTTTATCTTGAACTTCATCACTGTAAGACAGTGAAGTCTTTTTCTTGCAGTTCTCAAAGATTTAGATGTGTATTATTGTGAGGCTATATCTATCTTATACTGATTGTAGAAATACCAGGATAGTCTTCTCCAATGGTAAAAAAGCAATGCTTACAACAATTACAGTTCCATTTGTCTATCCCATAAGTAGGTCTCAAATTTACTCTCATATTGCCTAATACTGTCCCAGCTCAAACTTTTATTTCTCACCATAAAATCTGTAATATCTTTCTAATGGGGAGAGAGATTCCATTATAACTCCCTAGCATTCTTTATAGTACTGCCACAAAGATTTTGTGTTTATTTTAAAACTCTGTTTATCAGAGTGCAATAGGTTTTTCTTTTGTAATTTATGTGCTGTTCAAATATAAACTTGATATAACATGCAAATAATAAAAGTTGTTTAATCTTTTTATGTCACAATATTCTCATCTATAAAGATTAATAATAATAACCTTGTAGAATATTGTGAGGATTATATATGACATACATATAAACTGCCTTTCATATGGCATATAACCTAGTAAATATTCATTGAATATTTATTTTAGTAAGAGTTGCTGTTGCTCCTTGTAAATAATTTGAAAACATAAGAAAAATAACATTGAATGGAAATAGAAATAGTAATGGATATCATACTTAAGAACCTATTAGCATTTTATAGCATTTTCAAGTTTTTCTTTTAGTTTGTTACTATGAAGAGTGCACTTATCATAATTAATACCTGGAGCCATGAATTGACTATATATCCTTTTATTAAAAAAATAGAAAATAAGTTTCTATGCAAGCTTTGACCCCGCCATCTCTTTTTAAGTTTAATGTTTCAGTAGTGATGATTTTAAAAGAAGTCTGACACCTTATATATCTGCCTTTCCCACTATCAGCCTTGCTTCTATTAGGCATTGTTTTCTAGCAATCAGATCATATATTCTTTTTTTCCTAATGAGGTAGAGGAGAGTTGACATATTTATAATATTTACTTTTTTACAACAGAAACATAATACATAGCTTATTTTATTCAAGACATTTATTCCCCAGTAAATAAAGCTGTTATTTGATTCTTTAGCAGCTTTCTTTTAGTCCATTCTTAGTTTCCATAAAAAGCATTACAATTATGAAATAAGTGATTTCATCATAAAGCATTTTAAGTTGTGAAGTTGGTGGAGCCTGTGTAGGTGAGGCAAAACATTTTCTTTACCCTCATAGGGTCTTCTGCAGAGCCTGAGAATTAATTTGGCATAAAATGGATGGGCAGGGAAAAGGCACAAAATTCCATTTTTCCAGACAATGAATGCATAAAAAGCAATTAGGCCTAAGTTCATATTGCAAAGTACACTAAGTATGGGATTGTTGTTGTTGTTAGGTGCCATCTCAGTCTTGTCCTCTTATAAGGTTTTCAATGGCTAATTGTTTTGAGATTAGTTCAGAAATGGATTGCTACATTCTTCTCCCACTTATGCGGTGCTGGAGATCGAACTCAGGTCCTCAGAGAGTGCAGAGTGGCACTCTATCAACTGAGCTAAACCCCATCCCAGTTATGGGATAGTAAATAAAATATATGACAGGATTAAAGGAAGATATAAGTTATTGTAACAAAGTCTGTTTGTAGAGATTTCTCTTCCCTTCAACTCCTCCTCTCGATGTTAGGAATTTCCTTAGTTCCTAGGACAGGGAGGACATCAGTCACAAAGGAATCAACACCTGCTTTCGAGAAGAAATGGGGAGCCAGATACAGTGGCACATGCCTATAATTCTAGCAACTCAGGGGGCAGAAGCAGGAGGATCACAGCTTCAAGGCCAGAGGCAGCCTGTGTAATTTAGGGAGACACTGATGCAAGACTGGAAAAAAAAAAGAAAAGAAAAGAAAAGAAAAATGCAAATGAAAGAGGAAATGGGAATTTGAGTGACCTTCTTATATTTGTTGTTTCACAAATGTCTTCGGCTCAACATAGTCCCTACACCAAAATGGCAATATTGGGGATGGCACATTCTGAAACTTCTCATCTGGAAAAGACATAATTTGAATGTTGATCCTCTGATTGTTGTCTTTAAGTTTTCCTAATAATTCTTTTTAATATTTTGGTAGACAATTATATCTTATGAAGTCATATATTGTTATTACTGCTTTAATTTTTTATAATTTCTAAGTTTGAGACAAGTTTGTAAGCACTAAATAGAATAAATGAAGGCTGAAAATTGTATTAGTTTTTCTCTTTTATATATCATTGCCAAATTCAGTAATGAAATGCAGGATGTAATTTGTTTTTCCTTATGAGTTTAAGATTATTCCTCACTATTATGAATAGTAGAGAAGCACTGAAATAGTGCTGGGCATGGCACAATATCAAGGAGTGTTTCCTCTGTTATATATAGGGTCGTTATGAGTAAGACCCAACTCAATGGCACCTAACAACAATAAAAACAATTTTCTAGAGAGCCAGTAAAGACACCAGAGTTTTTATTACTTATAATATAGTAATATGCTTATATCCTTTTGGAAAAATTATAATAATCCAAACATACTTGATATTTCTCCTATTACACAGATCATTTCTTTGTCTCCAAATTATTCTTCTGCTGTTCCTATAAGTTTTACCTTAGAACTACTGCACTTAGTCTATTGATTTTCTCTCATAGTTCATGTTTTTGCCAGTTTGCCAGTCATTCTAAGAGAATTCTCCAGTTCAATAGTCCGTGGAAGTTATAAATGGTGTTCATTCTAGTTTTTAGTAAAACTATTGATTTATTTATGTGTGATCAAGACCAAGTTAAGTATTTTGGCAATATAAAAGATCCAAGGACTACCTTTGCTAAGAAATTAGTGGTATATAAGCTACATTGATAAGAATGTAAGCATTTCACTGTTCATTATTGAAAATAGTCACAGTCCATTTTTTCTCAACAAAGTGGCAGCTGAGATTTTGTTCCTGAAATGGAATCTTTTAATTTACTGACAATTGATTAGTAAATACTCACCTGATTTTTACTGTATAATTTACTGACTTTTGGATCTAAATTATTATATTTATCTTATGTATGGGTTGCACAAAATAAAGTTAGAGTTGATTAAAGTATGGGTCTGGAATGAACCCAAAACAGTCATGTGTTAAAGGATTGGTCCCTTGCTGGCAGCATTATTGGAAGTTGGAGGAGCTTATTAAAGGATATATGGCACCATGGGTATGACTTTAAAGCCATGATGGTTTTGCTTTACCATAGTAACAAAAGCAGTGGAGCCAGCTGACCATGGACTAAAACCTCTGACACCATGGTCCAAAATTAACCTTTCTTGTTTTAAGTTGTTTTATTCAGATGTTTTGTCACAGTGATGGAAAGCCAATTAACACAGAGATCCTAACAACAAATTTATATGCATATCTTCAGTACTGAGGGATTGAATCCCAGGATATGAGCAGGCTAGGCAAGTGTTGCACCACTGAGGTGCACCCCAAGCTTCTTTCTAATTCTTTCTTTTTATTTTGAGGCAGCATCTTACTATGTTTCGCAGGCTGCCTCTGGCCTCAAGCTCACGACTCTGCTGTCTCAACCTCTCAATTCATTAGGATTACAGGCCTCCGCCAGAGTGCCTGGCTTAAACTGATTTTTAAAAAGTATTTAATTATTTGTTCATGAGTATATGTATCTGTGTCAGAATCAGCCTGAGCATTTCATTTTGTTTGTTTTGTTTTGTTTTGTTTTTTTGGTAATATGCTTCCTTGAAGGATTTGTGTGTGTGTGTGTGTGTGTGTGTGTGTATGTGCGTGTGTGTGGTACTGGGGGTTGAACCCAGGGCCTTGCGCCTGCATGCTCTGCAAGTGCTGGACCACTGAGCTGCACCTCAGCCCATTTTTTTTACTTTTTGAGACAGAGTCTTGCTAAATTACCCAGACTGCCTCTGGTCTTGAACTTGCGATTCTCCCGCCTCCGCCTCCCGAGCAGCTGGGATTACAGGTATGCGACATCACACCTGGTCCCCCTTGAGGGATTATTGTAATGAAAGCAGCCTCACATCAGGCAGTTCCTGTGCTAGAAAGTTTTATCATACTCTAAAAACAATGTAGTGACCTTTAATGTTCAAAATGGTCTTTGTGGGTTTATAACAACAGCTTGAACTAATTGCCTAGAACTCATCTTCTGTTTTTAGGCATCCTGTTCTGCTTTCAGAATTTCTTACGTTAGCAAATTAAAACTTTATCAGTGTAGCACCAAGTTTTGCTACCATTCTGGCCTCTGCTACATTTTCTCATCTGAATTATTTTGGAAACCTTTTAACTTTGTTCTTCTTTCATCTTTTTTGCATCTATATTCTATTTTCCATATTGCAAGCAAATAGATTAAAGGTATAATTAGCTGTCATACTCTTCTTTAGCAAATTCTGTAATACAACATCCCAGGTTACTAAGGAATTAATTTCATTTTTTGCTTGATTTTGAAGATCTGAATATAATATTCACCAGCTCCACTTTCCATGAACTGAACACACACACACACACACACACACACACACACACACAGAGAGAGAGAGAGAGAGAGAGAGAGAGAGAGAGAGAGAGAGAGGGAGACAGCAAGCTTCCCTTACATTCATCTTCTATTATTCTCTGTGTGCACACCTCTCTGGCATCTGTGACATTCCTGATTCCCTCATTATACTCTTGTCATAGGTCATTTCTCCATTCTATTTCTTTTGAGTAGAATTACATTCTCCAGATATTTTCATGTCAGATCTTCTCATTTCCTTTGTGTTTCTCTTCAAATGGCTCTCTTCAAAATGATATTAGGGAGGTCTTCACTGTCCATAAAGCAGTAATCACTCCATCTATTTCTTCTTATTTTTCTTGTAGCTTCCATGAGAGAAGGAAAAACAATATGAATGAATAAACTAGTCCTATAGAATTTCTGAAATAATTCTAAAATTTTCTTAGATTTACAAAATGAAAATTTGTTCTTACTATCACAATCAAAGCCAGATACATGGTTGGGTGTCAGGTTAGTGGCTCTTTGCCCCATGTAGCCAGTGGGCTGGCTTCTATTCATCTCATGAGAAATTCTACAGAAAAAAAAACTGGGAGTCAATTAACTTACATAAGAAGAAAATTATTACATTTTTACTTTGAATAGTTCCTAAAATATAGGCAAAAAAGTGGAGAAATACTGTGATATCATGACTCTGTCACCAGTAGTAATCATTATTTTCTATTATTTTATAACCATTGCAGGATACTTATGAGGTTTTCATGCTTTTGAAAACTTAGAAATTATTATATTTATTAAATTATTATAATTATGTCAATTTGGGTGCCCAATGTTTGCAGAAAAGAGTATGAGGAGTGGCCTTGTGTTACTTTCTTTCAATTTAAACTTCCCTCTAAATTTTAAGAGTAATTCCTGAAATTTCTTACATGTAGATAAGGTAATGTTCCTATTGTGACTATTGACCAGACATCAATCTAATTCACTACTCTTCACCATTCTGAATATAAATCTTAACACTGTGTGAACTTGGTGTGAGATGAAGATTGACATGAGAGTGCTATGGCTTATGTCATCATCTTTTCCAGAACTAATAAAATAATCTTCCTAGTTGTCCCATTTGATGAAATTACTCCTGATACCATGGATAATCATTCTTCATTTCTCTCAGCACAAATTAGATATGCCTCAGCTTGGTATACAGAAAAGTTCTTATAATCATTTCTGCCTAGACAGTCTTAACTTTCTGCCTTTTACACGATACCATCTTGCAGTAGCAATAACAATAATAATGAGAATATACTGAGCATTTACTGTATGCCATATACCAAGCTAATTACCTCATGTGAATTTTCTCATTTACTTCCCACAGCATTACTGGGAATGTGTATTATGACTCTCTTCAAATTCCAAGTAAGGAAAATAAAGTTCATGAGATTAAGCAAAATGTTCAAAGTCATACAAGAAGGAAATGAAAAACTCGGGATTTGTACTCATGCAGGTACAATTTTACTTCAGAGGCAAAGATCTTTGGTACTGTCTATAACAGTAACCCTATATGTGCCACGCTTTTCTTCACAACAAATATAGCACTTGCCACACTGTTGAGTTATAAATTTCCACAGGTAATGCAGAGGACATCATCAGTAGATGTAAGTTTTATGTGTTTTACATCACTACATGTTGATTTTATGTACTGTAATTTTAACATCCTAAAGCCTGAAAAATAGGAACAACTATAATTGTTACACTAAAATTAACTTTATTAAGTTTACAGTCTTTTTTTAAGAATAAAACGAGGAGTCCAAAGCTCTGCTATTTAGACACAAAATAAGGTGAAGCTATTATCAAGGATTAGGTACATTTACAGCTGCATTTTTTGAAACCAGAATTTTAAATTAGAACAATAGTAAAAAATCAAGCTACAACAACAAATTGTTTTGCCCCCACAGATTACCTCTCCCTAAAGATTTCCCTAAAGCTACTTCTTATTTTAAGTAGACGTCTAGTTTTGCTACTGCTGCCTCTCTGGGGAAGAAAGATGCAATGTCCTGATAAATTTAACATTTTTTATACAGAGAATGTCTCCCAGGAGATACAACAACCACTTGCAGCACTGGATACAGAATCCTGGCAAACATCCTGTGAAGGCAACTGCTACAGGAAACCGAGGTATCAGTATAAACTACTTGTCTCTCCCCTGAAGCCAGTATTTGAATTCTAGCACTTCATCCTCTTAAGTTTCAGAGGATTTATTTGTCTGTACAGATCAGTTTGCAAATTTTAAATGAGACACTCATGATAAAACTCTTGATAGTTTTTATTTACTTTGTAATACTACTTTATAAAACCATTACTTTTTTGAATCTTGACTATTAAACTACCTGTGAAGCATTTAAAATACAGATATTCCTATATTTCTTCTGAATTAGAGAACCTGTCTAGGTAGAGATTTTCAAAGACTTTCTGCATTAAATAGTAAAAGTTTATTAAAATTCCACCTTCAGAATGTCCATAATTTCTTATATAATGACTTAGAAAGAATAAGTGCAAGTACAAGAGGAGATGCTCTTTAGAGGAGGACACAGAAGCTCACTCATGTCTCCACAACATGGAACTGCTGTGCTAGATCCCTACAGTTCAAAACGGCAATCATTATGTACATTCAGAACCATGAAATCACTGAAAACTCAACATTTATTCATCCTTCAGGAGGTAAGTGAGAGCAATCAAACTCCTAGGCAACAAATACAAAGTCAGAATCTCTCTCTCTCTCTCTTAAAAAATGTATACACATACTTATGAAATGAGAAATGATCCCATCAACTTGGTATCTCTCATATAAATAACAAGACAATTTAACAAAATTTTAATTATGTTCTGAACATTTATTAATTTTAAATGGTAAATAATACTTCCCAAAAGTCTACTCCCTGACACCATTTGGAGAGTACAGTCTCTCACTCTGAACCTGCTCCAGGAAAAGCCAAATTTCCCCTGGAGTTCTTTCAATGTTGTGAGAACCAGGGGCTTTAGTAATGGTGTACATTTTTGTAGCATCTGGACAAGGCAGCCTCACTCATCTGCCTCCACAATATCGATCCATCTGCCACCGTGAATAAAGGTCTTTGCTCCAGGCCAAGTCTTTCCCCTTTGAATGTTTTCACGGATACACCTGGAGTATCCCTATATGGCTTCATTTTTCCCTTCAAAATTGTCCTTGAAAAAGCATATATCAAACAAACATCCGAGAAAGCACACAACACTTTTTGTCTGTTTCCTCTTCAATGACTCCAAAGATGATTTTACTGTTATTTAAATTCCAAGATGAGGAAATGGAACAATCATAATTATATAACATTAATGCACTATTCTTATGTGTTATATGTGGTTTAAAGATCATTTATTTCCTCTTGCCTCAAACTCAAAATCCCCCTACTTCTGCCTCCCAAGTCATTGGGATTACAGGCAAGCAACACTGTACCCAGCCAAACATAATTTATTTCCAAACAATATAAAAACAAAAATTGGCTCTCCTAGGTCATTTTTCAAACATTTTATATATTCCACTTTTTTTTCTTCAGTACTTTGGGGTTAAACCTAGAGCATCATGCATGTGAGGTAATGCCACTACTGAGCTGCACCCTCAATTTTTCCCTCCACCTTTTTGGAGACATATTCTCCCTAAGTTGTGCAGGCTATGTCTGGCCTCCAACATGCCATCCTCCTGCGTCAGCCTCCATAGTGGCTGGGTAAATCCTACTTCTAACCAGGTTCATACTTCACATGCTATATGATTCAGAAAAAAGTCTGTGGTGTGAATGAGCCTGCTGTTTCACAAACCTTTAATAGCATCCAAAAAATATATAAATAACTAATCATTGAAACTTTTCATCAAATTAATCAACTAATGCAGAATTAAAAATGACTATCATCTGAAGATAATTGAAAGAATTTTTGACATTAAACTTTCAATGTGCAAGTAAAGTTGAGAAGGATAGATCAATATCATAATAAAATGTTCATATACATGTTTAACTTGGGGCTGGGGTTTAGGCCATTTGGTAGAATACCTCTCTGTGCACTCTGAGGCCCTGGGATGGATCCTTAGCACTGCAAAAATGGCAGAAGGACATGTCAGCCCAGTCCCAAAACAATCCTGAAACAATCAACCATCAAAAAGCCCATGAATAGCAGAGAAGCACTGACATAGTTCTGGGCATGGCACAGCGTCAGGTAGTGTTTCATTCTGTTGTACACAGGGTAGCTATGAGTTGGACCTGACTCTGTGGCACCTAACAACAGCACCAGCAATCATAGTTAACTTATTCTGATCTTCCTAGACTCTCATTTTGTCAAGGATGCTGTCCCTCACATCTGGTAGTTATAAACCATCAGGTATGGAAAGTGCTTCTTTTTTATTTCAATTCTTTATGTTTCAGCAGACTAGCCAGGTCTGGCACAGATGGTAGCCTCACATTTCCAAGCTCAGTGAAAAGTGGAATGTATCAACAAACAAACAAATTTCAAGTATTTGTTTGTGCCACACATGCTGATGTTCCATTATCCAAAGCCACTTCTAGGGCAAGCTGGCACCATGGACTGCAACTCTTGGTGGAAAGAACTGTAAAGCCTCTATGCAAAAGAGGATATACAAAAAGGGGCCATGGATTTGCAGCCATTTTACAATAACCAACACATTATGCATTTTATTTATTGCAAAGAGTTCTCTAGAGCACTTTTAGCAAAGGCTGTGGTTTCTAAGGCTTAGACACAATATAAGAAACTATTAAATTTTGCCTGATGCCCAGCTTCTAATATAACTATATAACCCCTTCCCTTTCACAGAGTTTTACATTGTTAACTTGAAAAATCATTTCTATATCCTACTGAAAAAATTCTCCCCAGACTTGTAACTTGGGATAAAACCTGGATATTCGCTGCTTTGGCAATAATTTTGCTTTTTATACATTTTACCCACTGACATGTTCATTATGGCAGTAGGATCCAGGCAAATTTAATCTGTAATTACTTTTTACTCATTGCCCTGTATATGCTTTGGATATTAACTTTAAGCAGTTTCAATGCAGCTCACTTTCTACCAGAAACCCTGTCTACCTGCTAGCTATTTTGCTGCATGCCTTCTGCTGCTTCACTTTCAGCTATCAGTATTGTTAAATAAACTGCAGCTACCGACACTTTTACAAAGCTCTTCAGTGCATGGCAGCACAATCATGCCTTATAGGAAGGAACTTAACAACTACATCCCTTGCAGGAAAAAGAATTACAATTATAGCTGCAGAAGATATTAGCGTGAGTGATTTGTGGTTAGAGAATAAAGTTTCAGCAGCAATCCAGCTAAATCCTAAGAAGTCCTGATGAAGTATGTCTATTGTAGTATTTTACAATGATATTTTCTATTAAAGTCTTGCTTTTCTTATTCCATATTCAATTTAGGAAACACTTTTCAAGGGCATTTTTATCTCATTTTTTCCCTTATTCTTTAGCCTAGTATGCTCCAGCAGGATTTAAGTCACATAACTTAATTTCCTGTCCTAACCAATATTAAGAATGACAACAACATCTGAAAAATAAAGTTCTGTGGATGCCTGGCATTTCTCATTAATCAAAGTAGAAACTCTGCTGCTCCCTGGCATTTGACTTTATCTATACTCTCTGACATGCTCTCTTATGCAACGTATGATAAGGTGAAGGATGTTAATTAAAAGAATCTGCAAGTAAAATATAGGTTATTCATCTAAATTGACAGAGAAAAGTCAAAAGGAATTTTTCAAACATCAGTTGCAGTAGGTGTTTAACAATTCGTTGCTACTTTAGGTTGTCTTGGTGGATCCAAGCAGCTGGAATTTATGAGGAAGAACTCGGCATCAGGATTGGAGGAGGACTAATTAACAACCTTCGTTATGCAAATGACACAACTCTCCTTGCTGAAAGTGAAGAGGATTTAAAACATTTACTGATGAAGATCAAAGATCATAGCCTACAGTGTGGATTGCGACTCAACAGCAACAAAACAAAAATCCTTACGACTGGGTCAGTATGCAACTTCACAATAAATGGAGAAAAGATGGAGGTTGTCCATGATTTTGCCCTACTTGGCTCTACAATCAACACCCATGGAAGCAGCCATCAAGAAATCCAAAGCTTTGTGAAAAGCTGTGGTAAAAGATCTCTTTATAGTATTGAAAAATAAAGATGTCACATTGAAGATGAAGGTGCACCTGACTCATGCCATGGTATTTTCAGCTCCATTATAAGGCTGTGAAAGCTGGACATTGAACAACAGAGACAAGACAAGAGTTGATCCTTTTGAATTATGGTGCTGGAAATGTCTATTGAATATACCATGGACTGCCAAAAAAGCCAGAGATCTGTCCTAGAAGAAGTGCAACCACAGTATTCCTTAGAAGCAAAGATCGCTAGGCTGTATCTTATGTATTTTGGACATGTATTCAGTTGAGACCAATTCCTGGAGAAAGACATCATGTTTGGGAGAGTGGCAGGCCAATGAAAAAAAGGAAAACCCTCCCCTAGGTGGATTGACACAGTGTCTGCTGCAATGGGTTTAAACATAAATAAGATTATGTGCCTGTCACAGAACTGGGGAGTGTTTAGCTCCATTGTACATAGGGTCACTATGAGTCAGACTTGACACTAGGGCATTTAAAAACAACAGTGGTGGATTCTTTAAAATGTCAGCCAGGTACCCATTTTCCAAGAGCCTTTTCTTCCCAAGTACATGATAAATACAGAGGCAATGTTATAATTTATTGTACAAACTGGACATTTTAGAGTCCCAAGGCAATCCCTAAAACAACCAGCCTTTGAAAACCCTATGAGGGTCGCTATGAGTCGGATACCGACTCGACGGCACCTACCAAAAATAAACAAGGGATCTTATTCATGATCATATAATGAAATATGTGACAATGTCAATTATCTCAGGCAAAACTTAACATGATTCACTTATAAGTATTAGACCCATCATAATACCACAAGTTTGGTTTCTGACTCAAACTACATCAAAATGCTTTCACCAATTGCACTGAGAAGATTTAACATGAAATTATGTCATTTTTTAATATGGAGAAAGAATGATAGTGAAGCCAGTATGCTGTGTGCTGTTAGGTGCTGTGGAGTCATATCTTATTCATAGCAACCCTCATAAGGGTTTTCAATGGCCCATTGTTTCAGGGTTGTCTTGGGAGTGGATTGCCATATCCTTCTCCCATTTTATTCTGTCCTAGGGGATCAAAAATCCACTTCCCTCCTCCTGAGGTCCCTTCGACTTAGTCTGTGGGGGACACTGCCATACAGGCTGCCCAGCAGACCTCACAAGCTCTTCTCAAGGAGCTAGGCTCTAAGTTGCTCATCAAAGTACCCCTTAACCCACAGAGTACCTGCCACTTCATTAATCTGGGTGACAGGTGTCTTCCCCAACAGTGGGCTCAGAAAATCTTCCACATCCTTCTTCAGGGCACAGATGTCCCTTTTCACCTTCCAGATCGCAGTCACATGGCGGTTGCCATGGATAATGTTCTTATAGACAGGGATGTTGTGCATCCAGGAGCCCAGCATAAAGTAGGGAAAGTTGGGTGGGGGATCTTTGGGAGGCTGCCAGCCACTTGTTGTTGTTAGGTGTCATTGAGTCTTGTCCGACTCATAGCAACCCTCATAGGGTTTTCAATGGCTGACTGTTTTGGGATTGCCTTGGGAGTGCATTGCCATGTCCTTCTCCCAGTTTTACAGTGCTGGGAATGGAACTGGGGATCTCAGAGACTGCAGAGTGGCACTCTACCAACTGAGCTAAATCTCAGCCCTCCTGCCAGCTACTAGGGGTGGGATAATTTTCATGCTTTGGGGGTTTTGTAATGCTGGTGGGGGGAAACAGGCATGCCACAAACTGGTACTCATCCACAGACTCCACAAAACTGGGGTAATCAGGAGGCTTCTGGGTCTGGCTCATCTGCTGTAGTCTGCAGCCCCACTGGATGCAGATTCTCCACCCCAGACATGCAATACGTAAAACAAACAATACAGAATGCAACAGAAATTAGCAAATTGAGAAAGAATTGTTTCATATTATTCTTGGCATCCAAATGTATAATAGCACTTTCCACAATTCGCTTCTTTTTAAAGTCAATTTATTTTTAATTAACAAATAATAATTATGTATATTTATGGAGTACAATGGGTTGTTTCAATCCTTATGTACATCATTGAAGTATTAAGTCAAGGTTCTGCTTTTTAAATCTTCATTTGATTTCTGTATTCTTGTTCTATGATTAGGATTAATTTGTCACTTGCTAATGAAATGACTCAAGTAAAAATGCAATTGAATTCCTTATGTACAACACAATATGTTTTCTTGATTTTACATAGTTATGTAAGAAGTATTCAGTATAAGAGCTCAGTGGGTAGAGCGCTGCGCTGCAGTCTCTGAGGTCCTGAGTTCAATTTCCAGCACCACAAAAATGGGAGAAGGGCCTGGCAATCCACTCCCAAGGCAATCCTGAAACAGTCAGCCATTGAAAACCCAAGAGGGTCGCTATGAGTCGGATACCGATTTGATGGCACCTAACAACAACAACATATACTAAAAGGAAATCTAAGGACAGGGGATGATCAAATGCTATGACATGCTTGATTAGTAAGCACAAAACATATAAGCCCTTCTTTTGTGGACTCATGTCCATGACCTCTTATTTAAAAAAAAAAAGTTACTTTTAAAAACTAGCTAACTTCCGTGTAACCTAGGAGATACAAAATATGGCTTGAAAATATGGTCTTGGTCAGGGGAATATTAAATCGTTTTATAACTTGTGTGTAATTTAGTACAAGGTTTGAAATTTATTCTTATTAAGTCTTAATTCATCCCAAATGAAGTAAGGTCAATATTAGAATACTCCTTATAGAAGTAGCAGCTTCATAATTATTGAAGAGTTTTAAAAATATCATACATTATTGAATCAAAAAAAGTCAATTCATTTTAGCACACATGGAGGGTTAACATGCATGGTAGAGTATTTCTTCTAATCCTTGCTCTGTCCACTATTTCAGGAAGGTGTTAAACTGGAAACCCCAAACACTGCAAATGAGTTATATCTTGAAACTCAAAACAGCAAGTTGAAAAATAATCAATAATATTTGAAACTGGATAAAAGTACCCAAGAAAATAGCGTTTGTGGGGATTAAAACAGGAGGATTAAGGGAAAGCCATTCCCCACAGGTTGTGTGCTTTTTGGCTCTTTTAAAAATGCTAAGTGAATATAGAGATTAACACACTTTGAGGGAGATTTTCAGTAAACTTCAGAGTAATTCCTTGGAAAAACTTAGATTTCATGTATATTCTTTTCATAGGAAAATATAGAGAATTATATCATATATTCAATGAGGAAAATAGTATGATCAACTTAAGTAGACACATAGCTCATCTACCCTAATTTTTAAATTTTTCACATAAAAGAAAAATAGACTCACAGACTTGACTTCTAGAAATATTTAATGTTTAAAAACGTTTATCCTCCCACCCAACCAAAATCAGTATAAATAAAAGTATTGAACTGACTCATGCATATGAGTAAAATTTACACGAAAACAAGTAATTGGTGCAAAATAATTGGGCAAAGATCAATTTATATATTTATTACCATACTTCAACAAATTCACAAAATTTGTAGTTGTTTTTGGTTTTGCCAAGTCCAACTCATGGTGACCCTAGGTATAACAGAACTAAATACTCCCAGACTCTGTGCCAGGCACAGATTCTTTTTCATGCTTAAGCCCATTATTGCAGCCACTGTATCAATCCATCTACTTGAGAGTCCTCTTATTTTTCACTGATGCCCCACTCTCCCAAAAATGAGGTCATTTTCCAGGGATTGGCCCCTCCTGACAACATGGCCAAAATATGTCAAACACAATCTAGTCATTCTTGCTTCCAAGAGGCACTCTGGTTGCACTTCTAGGATGAATCTATTGGTTCCTTTGTCAGTCCCTGGTATATTCAGTATTCATCTTCACAAAAATTCTTCTCCTGGCTCCTTTATTCAATGTCCAGCTTTCAGAACCATATGATGCAACTGAAAATGCCATGACATGAGTCAGGCATATCTTTGTCTTCACTGGGAAATGTTTACTTTTCAACACTTTAAAGAGGTCTTTTGCAACAGTTGTTTTCCAGTGCAATGTATCTTTTGATTACTTCACTGCTACTTCTGTGGGTGTTGATTGTAGAACCAAGTAAAGCAAAATAGATTGTGCATACAGTTTATAAATGAATAAAGTAATAACCTACATGCCAATTTTTAAAGATTTTATTTATGCATGTGACTTGATTTCCACATATATTTTGTATTAATTTCAAATTTAAGTAATGCTTCAATATAGTATTGAATAAATAGATTTCAACTTTGACTATGCATTATAATTACCTGGGAAGTTTTTATAACGTATCATTAAACAGAACCTAACTTCAGAGGTGTGTATTAGAAGTCTGGCACTGGAGCATGGGTATTTGGTATTTTTTAAGCTTTCTGGATCATGCTAACTCCCACTCACAATTGAACATCACTGGTTAAAAGTTTGGAGTTTGAAAATAAATAGATCTGTGGTCATTTCCCAAAATATGCCTTTTACCTATTGTATGGTCTATCAAAATCAAATAAGCTTTTTCTGACTAATTCTACAGCCAAAAGATGGATATAATTTGTATGAAATAAATACACAATTTCTTGAATTGCTGAGTATTTTGTTGACATTTCTCTCAATAGTATAATTGCAAGAATAAATGTTGTTCCCTGGTTGTGTGTCTGCCTCCTGATTATCCATCAGATCTCTACTCAAATGTCCCCCTTCTTAGAGATGCTTCTCCAATAAATCTTATAAAGACAGAATCTTTCACTACATCACAGGTAAATTGTACTTCAGTATTCTATTTAATTAATTATTAGCACCTGCATACATCTTTGTTTGCTCCTCTCTCTCTCTCTCTCTCTCTCTCTCTCTGTCTGTCTCCCTCTGCATTGTTTTTGTTGTTAGGTGCCATTGAATCATATCCAACTCATAGTGATGCTATGTACAAGACAAGGAAACATTGGCCAACAGTGCACCACGCCCAGCGCTATGTTAGTGCTTGTCTCCTGTTCATAGGGCTTTCAATGGCTGATTGTTTCAGGAGTGGGCTGCCAGGTCCTTCTCCCATTTTGTGGTGCTAGTGATCGAAACCAAGAGTCTCAGATCACACAGAGCAAGCACTCTATCAACTGGGCTAAACCCCAGCCCTCACTCTCTCTGCATAAGTACAAGAAAATGACTGCTGACTCTCCAATGCCCATATCATTGCCTGGCACATTGCTCAGCAAATATTTACTGAACTCTGGCTTTGTAACATTACATATATAGTTTTTGTAGCATGTTCTGCAGAAAAGTCTCATTGTTAATATAGTGTAGATATCTTTCTATTTAAATACCTGTGCATTCATTCATCTATCTAAATATCTTTGATTAATAATATTTGCAGCAGCAGATAGAGCACCTAAGCAAGCAATTATCATAATTTTGCATATATTGTATCTTGGCAGTACAAAAAAAGGCTAGTAAAGAATCACAACTAAATTACAGTCTGACTAATTGGGCATAACATAAGGTTTGATTTTCATGTGCCTTGATCATCACTTTAAAGGATGGATAGGATGTTGAGCAATGAAAAGCAAAACACATACTAATTCCACAGATTTTCTCCCTGTTGTAACCCTGCTTTTGGTTTGTTCTTTTTGATAATATTTAGGATTATACTAGGTTTTGTTTGGGAAACAAATCATGTATTGATTGGGATTTCCAGAGCATTAAGAAGATCAGAGTCCTCTAGGTAAATGTTCTCAAGGGTCTGCAGAAGTAACTGCCATGATTGAGTAACATCTTGTCTGGGAAATGAATGAAGTGCTGGTGAGCTGTGCAGTATATGCACATACACTTGGAATAGTTCATCAGAATATCTAAATTTATTATGAATAATGGAGGCCATAAATTTAATGATATCCTCAAGCTTAATCATCTTATTAAAATTTTACACCGGGATCAGTAAGCCAGTCTATTTCTGACTAGAAAATTATATGGAGAAAATAAAAACACCATTTAATGAACACAAGTAAAGGTCATATAGATATTTGCTGAATATTTGATACCAGTTTGAAAGAACAAAAATGTAATATACAGATTTTAAAAGAATAAAGGAGAAAGTTTTATATAGAAGAACTACATTTTCAACAAGAAAGGCATGATAGATATGACATGATTATTGGGAGAATAGTTAATATTTCCAATCTTGATGATAACAAACACCAAACATGCCCAGGAAAAGATTTCACTTTTAATACTCTATCTGTGAAAAAAATATATAAAAGGTAATGGACATTTTTAATGTATGTCCATAAAATTCCCATTTTAAGGCCATAATTAGCATTTTATAAATGTGTGGATCATTATGGAGGATATATTGTAAAAAGGAACACATTTAGATATCAAATCTCATAACTAATGTAAGATGACTACATTTTCCTGTTAAAATCTAGTCTGATATTTGTGACTTAAAATTTTATGACTATCTCACCTCTCACATTATCTCTGTCTTCATTGCAGTAATTACTAATAATGACGTGCTTACAAAATCACCAGTTGGGAAAAGATTTAAGTTCTGTGGAAAAGGGAAGGAGAGACAGGAAAGAATAAAGTCATTTTATTCTCAATAAGTGAAAAATCACTTGGATTTATATTTTTTTATAATTAAAATATTTTTGTTTTCCCATTATCAACAATTATGGAGGTTTTCTGGATAAAGAATAAGAAACAAAGCAAAATTTATACTTAATCTCACTAACAAAAGTGGCATATGACAATACACGGATAAATTTACACTAATTTTAACTTAATGTCGTTAGGTGCCATCCAGTAGCGTTCAACTCATAGTGACTCTATGTACAAGAGAACAAAATACTCCCCAATTCTGTGCCAGGTACATGATTGATCTTATTTATGTTTAAGCCCATTGTTGCAGACACTGTGTCAATCCATCTACTTGAGGGTTTTCCTTTTTTTTTTTTTTTTTTCTTTTTTTGACCCCACACTCTCCCAAACATGATGTCCTTCTCCAGGGATCAGTCCCTCCTGATTACATGTTCAAAATACATGAGATGCAGTCTAGCCATCATTGCTTCCAAGGAGCACTCTGGTTGTTCTTTTTCTAAGAAGGATCTGTTGGTTCTTTTGGCAGTCCATGGTATGTTTTATATTCATCTCCAGCATCATAATTCAAAAGCATCAATTCTTCTCCTCTTTCCCTTATTCAATGTGCAGCTTTCACAGCCCTATAATGACACTGAAAATACCATGGTATGAGTCAGGCGTACCTTCCCCTTCAATGTGATATCTTTACTTTTCAACACATTAAAGACCAACAACTGCTCATATGCAAGTTGAGACCACCTCAAGAACAAATTTAACATGTTAGACCCTAATGATTGAAGACCAGAAGAATTGTCTAAAAATTATGAAACCATATACTATTTGTATGGTCATAGGTCTTGGTACGCAGGAGAAAATAATTTCTGTTACTGAATCATATTTCCATCTTATTCCCAGTAGAGAATAATCTTAAGTTAAGTTTTTTTGGCAACTGTTGAAGAATATGGACTTCACTCCTCTTTCCTACTGGGCTACTGGAGTTGCAGATGCCACTACAGGGTCATAATATCAATGCCACTTAGGGCTTGGATTTAGCACAAGACATCATAGGACTCTTTTTCATGGCATCATCTTGAAATCTGTTATATTTTCACATGAATAAAATGATATAACTCATTCTTATTGCATCTATGTTCTTTTATTTCCAAGTGTACGTTTTATTTTTCAGGACTTTTTCGTTCTGAGCACTTTCTCAATCAATGTTGGGCATCTGAAAAATTGTGCGTCTTTTTAAACCATCTTAAGAAAGGAAAAAGTCCAGTGAACTTGTCTCAGCTTTTCTCTGACTTGAACAAATTAAAGCTCATGTCTATTTCAGCTAGTCCAAAATTCCTCCAAAAATACTGATTCATGCCTTCTCAGTTGTTTTAGCCCATCTTGGATGCTGAAACCAAATACCATGAGGTGACTGTCTTATAAGGAACAAATGTTTCTAAGCCAGACGCTGTGGCACATGCCTGCAATCCCAGCAGCTCTGGAGGTGAAGGCAGGAGGATTGCAAGTTTGAGACCAGAAGCAGTCTGGGTAACAGCGAGACCATGTCTTAAAAAGTTAAAAAAAAAAGTGAGCTGGGGGTGCAGCTCAGTGGTCTAGCACTTGCAAAGCATGCAGGGTGAGGCCCTGGGTTCAACCCCTAGAACAGAAAAAAAATTTTTTTTCTTGTAGTTCCAGAGGCTAGGAAATTCAAGTTCAAGCCACCAGTAGATTTGATGTCTGGTGAGCTGATATTTGTTTATAAACTGTGCAGTCCACATCCAGCTTATTTATAATAGTTCTTATATAATAGAAGGCCTGCAGCCATAGCCCTGTGGCATCAGATCCCATCAGATCTTGGAAGCTAAGCAGGGTCAGGCCTGGTTAGTACCTGGATGGGAGAACTCCTGGGAACACCAGAAGCTGTAGGCTTGGGAGAAGGACCTGGCAACCCCTTCCCAAAAATCAATCTGCCACTGAAAACCCTATGAATAGCAGAGAAACACTGACAATAGTGTTTCCCCTGTTGTGCAGAGGGTCGCTATGAATCGGATACTGACTCGATGGCACCTAACAACAACATACAATAGAAAGGAGAAACCAGGTCTCTAGCGCCTCTTTTTGTAGGGCACTACTTTTATGCATGAAGTCTCCATTCTCATGACTAAATCACCTGCCAAAGGCCCTACTTTCTGATATGATCACATGGATAATTAAGTTTCAACCTGCTAATTTGGAGGAGTTCCAAGCATTCTGACCATACCACCACCATTCACTCTAGTAATAAGGAACACATGTTTGTAAATTCCCAAGCCTATATGTAAGGATTTTTATCTTACCTTCCCCATTTAGACAGGAATAGATGCAGGGTAAGAGCCCGTTCTTGAAGATTCAATGGTTATTCTTTTCCTTTCAGATAGAGAAACTCAAGTGGGGCTTGTCTCTTTACCTACCCTGTTTGATCTTATCTATATTTTCAGATATAAAGTTTATTTACTGAGCATGGCAAGGCTCTCTCTAAGTTTATGAATGTGGCATTTTTCTTCTTCTAAAACTTTTGTTGTTGCAATAAGTTCAAAAATGATCAGAATGAGAAAACATATCTGGTAATTTATGAAACTTTATTGAATAACTGCATTATAATTAGTTTTACCCTTCTTAATTCCCTGACAATGATGTCTAAGAGGAATATTATCTAGACTTGCAGTCTTTACTCATGACCAGGAGGCAAATTAGTGCTCCTCAAGAAAGTGGCACTGTCCACTCATTTAGCTTTTTTTGTTGTTATGTGCCATTAAGGGGGTTCTGATTCATAGCGACCCTCATAGGGCTTTTAAGAGCTGATTGTTTCAGGATTGTTTTCAGGAGGGGATTGCCACATCCAATTCCCATTTTTGTGGTGCTAGGATAGAACCCGGGTCTTCCAAGAGAACAGAGCCGTTCTCTACCAATTAAACTAAACCCCAGCTGTTCATTCATTTAGAGGGCCTATTGGTACAGATTACCATATGTCTATCAGCTTGTCCTGCTCTGGGAGCTTGCATGTTGCTGTGATGCTGATAGCTATGCCACTGGTATTTCAGATACCATCAGGGCCACTCATGGACAGGCTTCAGTTGAGTTTCCAGACTAATACATACTAGGGAGAAGGACCTAGCATCTCACTCCTGAAACAGTTATAGAAAACTCTATGAATAACAGAGAAGCACTTCAAATATTGTGCCAGAAGATGAGCCCTGCCCCAGGTTGGAATACATTCAAGAAATGACTAAGGAAGAGTTGCCTCCTCAATAATGATGAGAATGGATAAAGCCCTTGGAAATTTTGGTTGCTGATGTGGCATGACTCAAAGTAAGAAGAAACAAAGTGGCTGCAACAATAGTTCAAACATAAAAAGATCATGTGCATGGCACAGTGTTGGGTGGTATGGTGTTCTGTTATACTTAGGGTCACTATGGGTTGACCCTGACTGGACAACACCTAACAACAATTACATTAGTACAGAGGCTATTTTTGACTTGCTGGTTCAAATTAATAGCAGAGGTCCTATTCAAAGCAAGGTCTTCAGATAACCAAAATAATATGCCCCAAGTTAATTGATGTCAATTGGCTGGCTCCGTCTGATAGGATGAATGTTTACATTTCAGGAACATCTCTGAATGACTCTATATCCTCCAACAGCAGTTCGGGGACTTCCTTCAAAGAAAGGATGAAGATGCCTTATATTGTTGTTGTTGTTAGGTGCCATCGAGTCACGTCCGACTCATAGCGACCCTTATAGGGTTTTCAATGGCTGATTGTTTCGGGATTGCCTTGGGAGTGGATTGCCATGTCCTTCTCCCATTTTTGCGGTACTGGGAATCGAAATCGGGACCTCAGAGACTGCAGAGCGGTGCTCTACCAACTGAAGTAAATTCCAGCCCACTGATGCCTTATGTAGTACATAGTATACATCACAGAGAAAGGATTAAATGCACTTAAAGGAGATTGATCAAGTCATAACTAAGAGTTTCACTAAATAACATGTCTGAGAGGAGGGTTCCTTCTCTTAATAAAAGATTTATAGGCTGATCTGTGAATAACCCAGAAAGACATTACACCTCCTAAAGCAACAAAAAGTATCCACACTCAGGAGTTTTTAAAAACTTGCAACACAGCACATACCCTGACTGCAGAATAAAATAAGCAGAAGGGTGGAGGTGATCTACAGGACCACAGACCTTAAAGACCTTACAACCTTTCAGAGACTTCCTGAAAACCCAGCTGTTTCAGAGGTCGCTCTCCCACCTGCTTCTGCTATCATATATAAAACCCTGCCCTCAGCAGCCACAAGGGGTGGGCACCCTAGAGTTTTGGCCTCAGCTCCTTTGCATCCAGAGGAAAGAAGCTAAGAGCTTTTTAGCCTTACGCTTAATCCTGGAGAGTTACATTTAATCCACCATCCACAATATTTTGATGCCAAAACCTGGGAGGGTTGTTGAGAGGCTCCCCTTTCATGGGATACACTTTCATACACTTTGGAAGATCCAACGATTGGCCTAGTAAACACTAGGCTTTAGGATTATTGCTGTGGGGATTCCTCATTCTTCTTTTGGTTAGGCTGTGGCACTTGCCCTGCCTGCAAGATGTGAGTCTGTGGTCCCTTCTGGGGATTCCTGTCTTTCTCTCTTATGTAAAAATCTAAGCACTTAGTCAGGTCTCTTTCCCAAGGCACTGGCCTTCTTGATCTTCTTATGGTAAGCAGATACCCACCCAAGATCAACCTATCATCTTTGTCCTGTGATGTGGGGCTCAATTCTGGCCAGGAACTGAAACTTCACGTTCAGCTAGCCCACCTCATCTGAGTATTATGAAGAAATATTACTCAGGGAGCAGGGTGGATGTTAACTCAGAACTTGACTTTATTGTAAACCAAACAGCAAGCTCTGTTCCTGCTTCCCAACTCAAGCTTTGTGCCTGTGCACCACCCTTATATGCCTCTAGGGGCAGCCAACCATAACTTGTGATGTCCTGATGATGTTCTGGTTTAGCCAATTAGGTAACATCAGGTGATATGATGTGACTGGAATTTTCAAGGAGGGACAGGCCTTAGCTGCACTGGTCCGGGCCATCTTGTCTCACAATACGGGCTAGACCTCATTGGCTGGGTGTGCCTACGGCAAGCTGTTAGGGACCATGTTAGCCACTTTGTCTTGGCCTTGTGGGCTTACGTTCTGTGAGCTGTTAGCTTCCTGATGGCCTTTCTGCAACTGTGCCTGTCTTAGGTTGTTACTCCCTTGAGGAATCTTACCTGTCTCTGCTTAACCAGCCATTCTAAGGGGCTAAACAGGGTAATGTGAGGTCAGGCCTACAGATGAGCCAGATAAGCCTTGAGCCATTCAGACTCAGAGCTCTGCCCTTTCCCTTCCTTTCTAGGCTATATCCCTACACTATGAGTAGAATGGGAGAAGGACCCGGCAACCCACTTCCCAAAATCAATCCACCATTGAAAAGCCTATGAACAGCAGAGAAGCACTGGCAATAGTGTTTCGCCTGTTGTATGTAGGGTCACTATGAGTTGGACACTGACTCCACAGCACCTAACAATGACAACAACAATGAGTAGAATGAGAACACCTTTCTTGTTCTTTACTGAGCTTGCCGAGGGCAAATTCTCAATGCTCCTGCTGACTCCTATCTAGTTGAGGAGGTCAACATTTGATCTACTCCTCAAAAGGATCTCCACCTCAGGATGTGTCTTAAAAGATTACAGACACTAAAATTAAATGAAGATCTTTGCTGCTGGCCTCTATATTATTTTCCAATGTGGCGTGGCACTTTGATAGACCTAAACAATCATTGTCACAAGGAAGACAAATGATTCAAAGTTCCCTAGGTACAGGCCTTCTCTGCACTTAGATCACAACTGTCCTTTTGCATTTTATGTTCTATAAAATGTATCTTTGTCCTCCACTCCTCCATACTGCCCCCTTATTGTCCTAGTATTCTCCCTCAGCTCTTCCTCTATCATAATTGGTCCCTGTCTGTGTCCCTTCAACAGCTTTTCCCTTTTGCCCTTGATCCACAGTTGGGCCTCCCTCCTCAGCAGCCTGTTGCCCATGTTGCCTTGGGCTCAAGGGATTCTGCTGCCCTGGTCTCAATACATATCCTCTTCCCTTGGGTAATGCAGTCCTTGTCTGGGACAAAGCCCATACTCCCAAGGGGGCATATCCTCTAACTGCTATGGACCAACTCCCATCCAGATTATTGGATACCATTTCCTTCTCTTGGGAACTCAGACAACCTGAGCTCCCCAGTTGAGACCTAGGCAGTCTTGGGGAAATAGCCCTCCCTGACCACAAACATTCCTAGGAAAATGGTCCTTTCTTGGGACAGTTCTAAACCCAAAAATTTTGATCATCTTTCAGGTTACTCTTTTACAGAGACAAAACTTAATCTCCCCTTTCTCCCCAGCTTGTTCTTCCATGATCCCTTTCCTAATGTTGGAAGGACCAAAATAAACAATAGACATTTATAACCTATTCTTGATTTCATTCTTAATGTTTTCTCCTTTTGTTGTTGTTGTTAGTACCCTCGAGTTGGTATCTGGGTATCCAACTCACTGACCCTACATACAACAGGGGAAATGCTATTGTTAGTGCTTCTCTGCTATGCATAGAAATGAATGGCTGATTATTTTTTCAATGGCTGATTGTTTTGGGAGAGTGGGTTGCCAGGTCCTTCTCCCAATGCTACAGCACCTGGTGTTCCCAGTCAATCTCCCATACAAGTACTAACCAGGCCCAATCCTGCGTAGCCTCCAAGATCTGACAGGATAAGACCATGGTGATACAGCTACAGGCTTTCTCCTTTAGGCTTACAGATTTCCTCAATGTATCCACCTCAACTTCAGATTGTAAAATCCTTCCTACTTTTCTATGACTTTTAGACAATATGAATTATTTTTCCTATTTTAGATCAAGCCTACATTTGATAATTTACTACTTATTAACCTCAGAGCTTTCAATACAAGTCACATATTTACCTTTAAAAACACAATATCTTTCTCTCATTTCAGTTATTCCTCTCCATATTTAATAAGACCAAGTACTTCTAAGATGCCTATTATAGTATACCAGGATTTTGCTGAGCTAGGGGTTAGCTCAGTTGGTAGAGTGCTGCTCTGTCCTTTCTGAATACTTGGATTTGATCCTCAGCACCACAAAAATGGGAAAAGGATATGGCAGTCTACCCCCCCTAAACAATCCTGAAACACTCAGCCATGAAAAATCCTATGAAAGTTTCTGTGAATTGGACTCAAGTTGAGGGCATTGAACACCAAAAACAAATAACAAAAAAGGTCTCTCTACTGTTGCAGGGTACTCATGATTGATTCACCAGCTCTCCTAAACCTAAATACTTGTGATGGCCAGGCTGTATGCATATGCCTGACTCCCAACTTTCTAAGTGACAGAACACTTTGTTCATAAACTTCTTGTATTCTCTCTGCCAAATGAGTAACTCTCATTCAATTTCTAATGGCTCATGTCTTACATATCCTACAACAAGATCATTTTATAAAAAGGCAGGACTCTTTTCATCTTTCAAAAAAAATAGGTATAAAAATCTAAAGATTTACATACTGGATACATAGGTCTTAAATTAAAACTTCCAACCAAACCAAACTCATTCTTACCCTCATATATCTGGAAATGCTCCTCTTCATCTTCCATAGCAGTCCACCTTACTGAATACCAAAAGAGTCTAAAATCAACTCTGATGCAGTCTTCCTAAACCAGAGCAAGCTGAGCAGACCAAAGAGGACTCTGCAGATACCATGATAAATGCCCTAAAAGGAACATCTTATCAATTAAAAATAGACTCATTTACCTTCTTATTGGACTTCTACTTACAAAATAAATTTGACTACCTTGTCCAGACTGTCACCTGCTTTCTTTATCTCACATGCAAGAATCTCAGATCCCTGCCTCTCATAACTCAAATTATTTTATACTCACTTTAACTTCACACTCTTCTTTAAACTGCATCCTATTTTTAGCTTTCTCTTTGAATTCTCTGAAAATGTGTTTGATAATTTTCACCATAATACCCCTTTCCTATTACTGTTTCCCAGTCTCTTGTCTCCCTATGGGCTCCAACTGTCAATACCTACCACATACTCTTAAGGACACTCATCAGTTCTAACTTTTACAAATCTTGCCGTTGCCCAGGATTGCTGACTCTATCACTTTCATCTCATCACTTTCATTCTACTACCCTGTTCCTCCACTTATTTGGGCCAACTACAATATGTCTTATCACCCCAAAATATAGGGAGGAAATGCCTTCCAGCTGTTACAACCAAATAGCCCCCATGATTTCATAGTTACTGACATGGAGTGGACAACTACTAGAAGAACAGTTGCCCTCTTTCAACTATTCTTACAACAAATAAATTTCTACACTTCCCACAACATTCTAATAACATTCCCCATCTCCTTCAAAATGTTCAAAACACCAAACACCTCTTTGTAGCTGTCATAATCAGTACAGAGGCATGCCTATAGGAGACTTAGTGCCACATCTTTACAATTACACATTATGAATAATTCCATCCATCAATCATGTTAATTTTCTCCTCTATCACTCAAGGAAACCCCACCTTAAAAGTGTCCCTCAACCTCACCAGGGGGTTCTCAAATGCCCTGACTTCTCAGTTTTGCCTCAGCAGACCATGAATTGTAGAATTTTTCCTTAGTAAAACCATGACCAAGACATATCAGACTCATCTAATATGATCCCTCTAGACTTTACACCACCCAATTCCACATTTTGGATAAATTTAAGTGATAAGAAGAACGTGGCATCAAGATTGGAGGAAGACTCATTAACAACCTGCGTTATGCAGATGACATCACTTTGTTTGCTGAAAATGAAGAGGATTTAAAACATTTACTAATGAAGATCAAAGATCATAACCTTCAATATGGGTTACAACTAAACATCAACAAAACAAAAATCCTTACGACTGGGTCAGCACACAACTTCACAATAAATGGAGAAAAGATTGAGGTTGTCCAAGATTTTGCTTTGCTTGGCTCTATAATCAACACCCGTGGAAGCAGCAGTCAAGAAATCCAAAGACGCATTGCTCTAGGAAAAGCTGTGGCAAAAGATCTCTTTAGAGTATTGAAA
>VMDO01011567.1:0-66167 GCA_007922755.1 Pedetes capensis | reverse complement strand
CGGGGTCTACTCAGCTCCATCGAACGAGAGAGCGAAAGAGAGAGAGAGACCCCGAAATGTAGAAGCGAGGGCTTTTTATACCCTTACAGAAGCCAAATGGCGGGCTAGCTGAATGGTACAACTTGATTGGTCGCATTGGTTGACTTTTAAACTAATTGGTTAAAACAATAGCAAGGGCTGATGATAACAAGAAGGAAAGCGGCAGCTTAAGATAGCTCGGGACTTCCCAAATTGGAAGGGGTGGGGTCTCTCCCTGAGGCAGTGGAAAATTTTCTTAGCCTGATCTATGAAGTGGCTTTTCTATGGCTAAGCTGGGTCCTTCAATTCAGTACTGAAAAGGAATGATCTATCAAGCCATGAAGAGACCTAGAAGAATCTTAAATGTGAAAGGAATCTTACTAAGTCAAAGAAACCAATGTCAAAGTCTGCATACTACATGATTCCAACTATATGACACTCTGGAAAAGGCAAAACCATGGAGATAGTAATAGAAGTGGTTGATAGTGTTTAGGGGGTAAGAAGGGATAAATAAGAAGACCATAGAGGATTTTTGTTGTTGTTAGGTTCCATGGAGTTGAGTCTGACTGTTAATAACACTGTGCAACAGAATGAAAAAGGCACTATATCTGACAGTGCTTCTCTGCTATCCATATGGTTTTTAATGGCTGATTGTTTCAGAAGTGTCCTTCTCCTGTTTTTGCAGTGCTAGGGATCAAACCCAGGGCCTCAGAGTGCATGGAGCAAGCACTCTACCAACTGAGCTAAACTCTAGCTTCACAGAGGATTTGTAGGGTAGTAAAAATACTCTATAGGATACTATAATGATGAATACATGCCATTATATATTTGTCAAAATCCATAAAATGTGTAACACAAATAATGAATCCAAATGTGAACTATGATAATGTAATATCAGTGTAGATCCATTGATTGTAACAGATATACCACCCTACCACAGATTTTAATAGTAAGGAAGGCTGAATATATGTGGATGCAAGAGATACATATTTGAAAATCTCTGTGTCTTCTGTTCAGTTTTGCTGTGAATCTAAAATATTCTGAAAAATAAAGACTATTTTGAAAAGTAAATGGGAGATGATAAGATAGAGGTCATAAGCATATATATGATGATAAGAAATTTGAGTGGTACACTCCTGTAATCCCAGCAACTTGGAGGGTGGCAGCAGGAGGATCACAAGTTCAAGGCCACGGGCAGCATAATTTAGCAAGACTGTCTCAAAATAAAAAAGTAAAAAAGTATCCCAGTGGTAGTATGCTTGAAAAAGCATGTGTAAGGCTCTGGATTCACCTCCTAGGAAAGAGAGAAAGAAAGAAAAGGAAAGGAAGAGAGAGAGAGAGAGAGGAAGGAGGGAGGAAGGGAGGAAGGAAAGGAAGGAAGGAGAAAAGAAAGAAGGAAGGGAGGGAGGGAACAAGGGAGGAAGGAAGGAAGGAAGGAAGGAAGGAAAGAAGGAAGAAAGTTTGAGTGTCAAAACTTGGAAACCTCTCCATTGACCTATATGGCACTTGAATATGCATAATGAAAGTCTGGAAGGAAACAAAAACTAGCAACATGGGTTATTTGTGGGAAATTAAAAGGAGGTAGAGGAGAAGCTGGGGAAAGGGAACAGGGAGGTGATTTTTCACTGTAAGTCTCCTGGTTTCTAAACATGTGAATTTGTTCTTGGTGGTGATGGTGGTTGTTTGTTTGAGACAAGGTCTCCCTATGCAACCCAGACTGGCCTTGAACTCACAATCCTCCTGTCTCAGCCTCTTGCATGCTGAGATTACAAATATGCATCATTATGTCTGGCCATGAATTTATTAATTACTCAAAATATTAAACAAAACATCCATTGTGGGCCAGATGCATCTCCTGATGTCTTGAGGCAAGGTGATAACCCCCCCAAGGAACCAAAACCAAGATCTATAAAGCCTTATAGATCTCAGTTTATGGCCTGAAAATTCCAGACAGCTTGGAAAATGATAAGATTGACCTCATTAATGCCAAAGCTCTTGTGAAAAAATGACAGAAGGGAGAATCACCACAATTGCTGGAACCCCCTGGGGAGATGGCGGATAGAATGAATGAGAAATAAGCTCAAAAATACTCTCAGTTAAGACTCAACTGATCAAGTAGAAGGAGAGAAAGCATTTTTATTAGCCCAAGTAGTCACACCTAGTTTAAAAAATGCAAATCAATTTCACTATGACAAGCCTGGAATTATTAAATTGACCAAAAGAGATTGAAATCAACCACTGGAACTCGATTATAAAGATTATTATTAAGCCAGGCACAATGGAACACACTTATAATCCCAGCACTGGGGAGGCTGAGGTAGGAGGGTCATGAGTTTGGGACCAGGTGGGGCTGCATAGCAAGATTCTATCACAAAAATAACAATTATTAAATCAACTATACTTCATTGTCCTCAAGTCACTGCACTTTGATGCATTTCTGTGACCTATCGTCCACTTATTTTTGTGTTCCCCACAGAAGACTTTTAGAAAGTCCCTCCAAGTAAAGAGAAGTAGCCCAAAGAAGGCCTCCCATTGAACTCTGATGGGTATTGATAGTGAAAATTTGCTTATTAATATTTATATTTTTATTGTAATAAAACAAAAGATTATAAAACCAAGCATAAGTTCACCATGAAAAAAAAAAAAAAAAACTAAAAGCAAGAAAAGTTCCATTTCTCACCCTAAAAAAGTTTTAATAAAGAGATGAACCAGAGCCGGGCATAGTGGTGCACGCCTGTAATGCCAGGTATTCAGAAGGCTGAGGAAGGATGAGTAGGAGCTCGAGTCCAGCCTGCATAACTTAGTTATGCAGCTTCCATAACTTAGGGATACCCTAATTGAAAATAAAAAGTTAAAAAGGGGTTGGGACAGCAGGCCAGTGGTAGAGCACTTGCAAAGTAAGTAGGAGGCCATAGGTTCAACCCCAAATAATGCCAATGATAATAATGATGATGATGATGATGTTGATGATGATGATGATGATAATAATAATAATAATAATAATAATAATAATAATAGGCAGGGGAAGAGATGAACCAGTAAAATGCCATCAACAACACACAAATAGAGATAAATACTCTGTTTGAAAGTCATTTCTGGGGATGAGGACATAGTTCAGTGGTAAAGCACTTGTCTAGCATGCACTTCTGGGTGCAATATCCAGCACCACACACAAAAAAGTCATTTCTATGGAAAATTAAAATTAAATATAAACCTCCCACAGAGCTGACTGCAATCATTGTTGGCAAATACTGATAATTATTGACGTTCTTCATCAAAAAAGCAGTGTGAATATCAATTTCAGATATGAAGCCATATTAACTCTATTTTTGTTGTTGTTAGGTACCATCTAGCCAGGTCCAACTCATAGCAACCCTATGAACAGCAGAACAAAATACTCCCCAATTAGGTGCCAGGCACATGATCTTATTTATGTTTAAGCCCATTGTTGCAGATACTGTGTCAATCCATCTGGTGGAGGGTTTTCCTTTTCTTCATTGAGTTGCCACTCTCACAAACATTATGTCCTTCTCCAGGGTTTGGTCCCTCTTGACCACATGACCAAAACATGTGAGATGCAGTCTAGCCATCCTTGCTTCCAAGGAGCACTCTGGTTGCACTTCTTCTGGGACAGATCTGTTGGTTCTTTTGGAAGTCCGTGGTATATTCAATATTCACCTCCAGCACAAAAATTCAAAAGCATCAATTCTTGTCCTGTCTCCCTTCATCAATGTCCAGCTTTCACAACCATATGATGCAACTGAAAATACCACGGCATGAGTCAGGCACACCTTCATCTTCAATGTGACATCTTTACTTTTCAATGCTCTAAAGAGATCTTTTGCCACAGCTTTTCCCAAAGCAACGTGTCTTTTGATTTCTTGACTGCTTCTTCCACAAGTGTTGATTATAGAACCAAGTAAAGCAAAATCGTGACAGCCTCAATCTTTTTTCCATTTATAGTGAAGTTGCATACTGACCCAGTTGTAAGAATTTTTATTTTGATAATGTTGAGATTAAGTCCATACTAAATGCTACATTCTTTGATCTTCATCAGTAAATGTTTCAAATCCTCTTCACTTTCAGCAAGAAAAGTTGTGTCATCTGCATAATGCAGCGTGTTGATGAGTCTTCCTTCAATCCTGATACTGTGTTCTTCTTTTTCTTCAGTACTGGGGGGTTGAATGCAGGGCCTCAAGCTTGCATGCAAGTGCTATACCACTGAGCTCCATCCCCAGTCCATATTTTTTTTTTTTTACTTTTTTTTTTTTTTTTTTGGACACAGGGTCTCACTAAATTATGCAGACTGCCTCTGGTCTTGAACTTGCGATCCTCTTGCCTCGCCTCCTGACTCGCTGGGATTAAAGGCATGCACCACCTACCCGTCTCACGTTCTTCTTCATAAAGTCCAGCTGGATTATTTGCTCAGTACAGAAATTGAAAATATATGGTGAAAGGATACAGCCCTGATGTCAGACTGGCCATTTTTCTTCTCCTTGTCCTTTTTCCAATACCTCTGAGGGAAAGAAAAGATTTTTTTCTGCCTACTTTTCCTCTAAATGTAATGACATTGAATCTTAGGAAAAAGAAGGATTAGAATTGTCATCTAACTATGCAATTGTTACTGAACTTTGTGTTGTGTAATTAATTATATTATTTCAAGTCTTTGTTGTTTTTATTTTTATTTTTTTCAGTAATCTTATTTTATTGGTAATTTTTAATGAAAAACTTAATGGGTTTCATTATGATATTTCCATGTATGCATTTCATTATACCTTACTCATATTTGTTTCCCCCTTACTCACTCATGACTCACTGGCCCATCCCTCCTATCCCACTAATGGTCTTTCTTTTTCCTACTTGCATGTCCTTTTTGTGAATATATATTTCTATCTATATATGTACATCTCGATTTTGCCATAAAGACAACATTTGTGATATTTCCTTCCTTTTCTCTAAGTACTCTTTCTTCTTACCCTCTCTTCCCTGTTCCTTAGTCCATTACCTTTCCCTACAGAGGCCTAATCTACTCTCATGACCTGTAAATACATATGTTAAATGCTAACATCCACATGTGAGAGAAAACATGTAATATTTACATTTCTCCATCTGGATTATTTCACTTGAAATGGAGATCTCTACTTCCATCAAATTTCCAGCAAATGATATAATTTTGTTCTTCTTTATGGGTGAATAAAACTCAATGGTGTATATACATATATTATAATTTCCTTATCCAGTCATCTATTGATGAACTAGGTGGATTCCATATCTTGGCTATTGTGAGTAACACCACAATAAACACGGATAAGGAGGTATCTCTGTTGTGTATTTACTTATATTCCTTCAGATTTATACACAGGAAAAAGAGAGCTGGGTCACATGGCATTTGTATTTTTTGTTTTTTCAGAAACCTCCATACTGGTTTCCATAGTGGTTGCACCAATGTGTATTCCCACCAGCAGTGTAGTAGGGTACTTTTCTCCTTGCATTTCCTACAGTATCCATTGTTTGTTTTGTTGATGCTAGCGATTTTCACTGGGGTGAGATGGTATCTCAATGTAGTTTTGTTTTGGATTTCCATGATGGCTAAGAATGTTGAACATTTTGGCATATGATTATTGGCTATTTGTGTTTCTTCTATTGAGAAGTCTGTTGGTTGTTTTGCCCATTTTTTGACTGGATACTTTGCTTTTTTGGCATTTAATATTTTGGCCTCTTTACATGCAGCCGTAGCCCTGTGGTGTCCTATTCTGTCAGATCTTGGAAGCTAAGCAGGGTCAGGCCTGGTTAGTTCTTGGATGGGAGACTGCCTGGGAACACTGCAGGCTTGGAAGAAGGACCTGGCAACCCACTCTCAAAAATCGATCCACCACTGAAAATCCTATGAATAGCAGAGAAGCATTGACAAAGTGTTTTCCTGTTGTATGTAGGGTCGCAATAGATCAGATACTGACTCCTTGGCACCTAACAGCAACAACAACATATATATTTTGGGGCTGAGGTTTAGCTCAGTTGGTAGAGTGCTGCTCTACATGCTTAAAGCCCCAAATTTGAGCCCCAGTATTACACACAGAAAAAGGACATGACAATCCACTCCCAAAGCAATCCCTAAACAACCAGCCATTGAAAACCCTAGGAGGGTTGCTACTGTGAATGGGATTATTTACCTGTTTTCTTTCTCCACCTAGTCATTGTTGATAGACAGAAAAGCTACTAGTGTAGGTGTGTTGATTTTTTTTATCCTGCTACTTTGCTGAAAGTGCTTGTCAGTTCTAAGAGTTTTCTGTTGGACTCTTCAGGGTCTGTTAGTATAGAATCATATCAGCTGCACATATAGATAATTTGACTTCTCCCTTTCCTATTTGGATCCCTTTTGTTTCTTTCTCTTGTCTGATTGTGATGACCAATAGCTCAATTGCTATGTTAATAGCAGTGGAGACAGTGGACACTTTTTTCTTGTTCTTGATTTTAGGGTAAATGCATTCAGTCTTCCCCATTTCATATGAAATTGCCTATAGATTTTTCATATATTGCTTTTATTATGTTGAGATTTGTTCCTTCAATTTCTAGTTTTGTCAAGGCATTTATCATAGAAAGATGTTGAACTTTTTCATAGGCCATTTCTGCATCTATTGAAGATCATGGGATTTCTGTGTCTGAGTCTATGTATATACTGTATTACATTTATTGTTTTGCATTTGTTGAAACAGGCTTGCATCTCTGGAATGAAACCAACTTAATCATCATTGTTATGTTTTTAATGTGCTGTTCGAGTTGATTTTCAAGTATTTTATCAAGGATTTTTGCATTTTGGTTCATAAGGGAAATTGGGCTTTAGTTTTCCTTTTTTAATGTATCCTTCCCTGGTTTTGGTATCAGGGTAATACGGGCTTCATAGAAGGAGTATGGTAGTGTTCCTTCCATTTGTATTTTGTGGAACAATTTCAGTAGCATGGTGTTAATTTTTTTCTAAAGGTCTCATTGAATTCAGCATTGAATCCTTCTGGTCCTGGGCTTTTCTTCTTTGGGAGACTCTTTATTACTGCTTTGATCTCAATGCTCATTATGAGTCTTTTGACGTTAGTTACATGCTCTTGGCTTAATTTTGGAAGGTCATGTGTCCACTAATTTATCCATCTCGTCTAGGTTTTCCATTTTCATGGAATATAATTTTTCAATGTATTCCCTAATGATTCTCTGGATTTCATTGGTACCTGTTGTAATGTTCCCTTTCATCTCTAATTGTATTAATTTGAGTCTTCTCTCTCTTTCCTTTGGTTAGTTTGGCCAAGGATTTGTGGCTCTGTTTATCTTTTCAAAGAACCAGCTCTTTATCAATTATTTATATTGTTCTTTTAGTCTCTATTTCATTAATTTCTGCTTTAATATTAATTCTTTCTTTCCATCTTCTTGTTTTGGGTTTGTTTGTTCTTCTTTTTCCAAGCGTTTGAGGTACATGATTAAGTTATTGGTTTGAGCCTGCTCTGATTTTGTATGTGGTACTTATAACTACAACCCTCCCTCTTAGAATTTCCCTTGTTGTATCCCAAATATTCTGGTAGCTTTGTTTTTATCATCATTTGATTCTAAGAACTTTTTTATTTTCTCTCTGGATTCTTAAAGGACCCATTGCTCATTTAAGAGTATGTTGTTCAATCTATGTATATTTGTAAAGTTTCTGTAATTTCTCTTGCTGTTCATTTCTAGTTTTATTCCATTGTGGTTTGACAAGATACATGGACTTATTCAATTTTCTGTATTTAAAATTATTTCAAATTTTCTGTATTCTGTATTTGACATATATCCTACAATGTGTCCATTTTAGAGAAGGTTCCATTGACTGCTTAAAATGTGTATTCTGTAGCTTTTGCATGAAATATTCTATATATGTCTATTTGACCTATCATGGAATTTAACTTTGAAGTTTCTTTGTTGATTTTTTTGTCGAAATTTTCTATCTACTGATGAGAGTGGTATATTGAAGTCACCTATTATTGTATCTGGACCTATCTGTCACTTTAAGTTCAGTAACGTTTTTTATTGAAGTTGAGTATATCAAGATTTGCTGCATATATATTTATAATTATTATAACTTTTGATTGATTGTTCCACATATCAATATGTAGTGATCATCTTTGTCTTTTTGACTAATTTTAACTTGAAGGCTACTTGTCCTTTCTTTTATGACTTCCATATGCTTGGTATGTCAATTTCCATCCTTTGACTTTCAGTCTGTGGGTTTCTCTTCCAGGCAGATGTGTTTCTTGCAGACAACAAATTATTGGATCTTGTTCTTTAATTTAGTCTATTAACCTATGTCTTTTAATTGGAGAGTTAACACCATTTATATTTAGGATTATTATTTTTTAAAGGCAAAAAATGTCTAAAATAGATTTTATTTAATTCAGCTGTTGAATTTTTTATAAAAGACAAAATGATACAAAAGGTTTGAAAATAAAGTAAAGAAAAAGATACACCACCTGAATATTAATCAATAGAAAACAGTATTGCAAATCAAATTAGACAAAAAATATCTTTATGTGAAAAGCAATATGAAGCAAAACTGAAAACAAAGACACCATGTTTAAAAGATGATTATTACTTATGGAAGAAAAGAACAATCCATCAGTACATTTATCATAATAAAGATACATGATAAAACACTATGTAATAAACACAGCATTAAACCTTGGAAAGCAAAAGCTGGCAGAATGATAAAGAGAAATGGGTAATGGCCAAAAATGAAAATATGAGATTTTAATACACTTTTCTGAGAAACGAAATTTCTTTATTTAGGATTATTTTTGAGAGAGTTTGCTAGTTCTACCAATTTTCCTGGTTGGTTCATATAGCAATTGTTCTTTTCTTTTTCTCTTATTTGTATTCAGGGTTTTCTGGTTTTTTGAGTTAGACATGACTCATTCTTTCCTAGTTCTCTTTAGCTTGTTTGTTCTTCCCATAACATTTATTCTTTCCTGTTCTGTCATAGCAGAGACTGTCTTTCTTCCTCTTTGTGTCAGATTCCTTATGTATCTTCTGCAGTGCTCATTTGGTGGTCATGTGTCTTGCTTTTTTGTGTGCTTCTTTTAGAATGTTTTTATTTCTCCTCAACTTTAAATACTAACTTTGATGGATATAATAATCTTTATTGGCATTTGCTTAATTTCAGGCCTTGAAATATATCATTTCATTTTTCCTGGACTAGGGTTTGTGTTGAGAGGTTTGATGTAATTCTGATAGGTTTTCCTTTGTAAGTGAGTTGATTATTTTCTCTTGCAGTTTTTAATATTGTTTCTTTTTTCTGAATCTTGGCAATTAAATTATTATGTGTCATGGGGAGGCTCATTTCTGGTCATGTCTGTTTAGAGTTCTAAATGCCTCTTGTGGTTGGATATCTATTTCTTTCCCCAGATTTGAGGATTTTTCTCATATAATTTCAATGAATAAGTTTCCTATGCCTTCAGTTTTTATCTCAGGTCCTTGTTCTACCCCATGTATTCTTAGGTTTGGTCTCTTGATCATTTCCCAAAATTCTTGAAAATTGTGGTCATAAGCCAGGTATGGTGGCATGTGGTATGTGGTTAAAATCCAAGTATGGTGGTAATCCCAACAACTCAGGAGGCAGAGGCGGGAGGATCACAAGTTTGAGACAAGAGACAGTCTGCATAATTTAGCAAGACCCTATCTTAAAAAGTAAAAAATGGGCTGGGGGTACAGCCCAGTGGTATAGCACTTGTGAAGCATTAAAGTGCAGAGGCCCTGGGTTCAATTCTCCAGTACCAAGAAAGAAGTAAAAAGAAAGAAAGAAAGAAAGAAAGAAAGAAAGAAAGAAAGAAAGGAAGAAAGAAAGAAAGGAAGGAAGGAAGGAAGGGGAAAAAGAAAAGAAAACTGTTTTTATGTTCTTTTTTTTTTTTTTTTTGTCTTTTTCTTTGTTGATATCTGAATGTAGTATTTCCTCAATCTTGTATTCCACTCCTGATATCCTATCTGTTGCTTCATCTAGTCCACCGGTGATGTTTCCCATTTTGTTTTTTATTTGGTTCATTGAGTTCTTCATTTCCAGCATTTCTTTTTCTTTTTTTTTTTTTTCCAAAAATCTCAATTTCTTTGCTGAATTTCTCATCCACTTTGTTGATTTTGTCTTCTACATTGGTGACTTCCTGGCCTAGGTCCTGTACTGATTTCCTTACTTCATTCATTTGCTTGTTTGTATACTCTTTGAAGTCATTGATCATTTTTACAAGTAAACTTTTAAATTCTTTGACACTTCAATTATCTCAGTAACTTAGGATTCAGTGGTTAAAGAATTATGGCCTTTTGGAGGAGATGCATTGCCTTGCTTTTTCATGTTTCATGTATTTCTGATTTGTGGTTTGTGCATTTGTAGGGTGGACATCACTTCCTGCTTTACTTGGGGGGGGTGCTTCTTAGTGAGGCGCTTTCTCTTGAGATCACAATATCCACTGTGCCACTCACAGAGAGTTACAATATCTGACTAAACACAATATAGACATACATTTTAAATCACTTAAAGCCAACTGCTTCACCACTACTGCCCATAGAAAAAATAATAACAGTAACAATAAGAATAAGCTATGAAGTTATAAAATATTTAAAGTGAAGGTATAACTAGACTTTCCTAAAGTAAGAAAGGGGGGCAGAGTAGTGGGAGACAGAAGGATGCCTCAAGGGTGAAACAAAAAAAAGGAAAAAGAAGATCTAGAAAGGAAATGAATGTTAAGAAGAGAGAGGGAAATAAGTTAGGGATAAAAAATGATTGCATGATAAAGAAAAGATACATAAACAGAGTTAGGTACACATAAGCAGAGCAATAGGAAGTAGTAAGCCTAAAATATTTGAAGTATTTGTTGTTGCTGTTGTTAGATACCATTGGGTTGGTATCTGACACATAGCAACCCTACGTGCAACAGGCAAAACACTATTGATACTGCCTCTCTACTACTCATAGGGCTTTCAATGGCTGATTGTTTTGGGGGAGTGGGTTGTCAAGTCCTTCTCCCAAGCCTACAGCACCTGGTGTTCCCAGGCAGTCTCCCATCCCTGTACTAACTAGGACAGATCCTGATTAGCTTCCAAGATCTAACAGGATCAGATGCCACAGTGGTATAGCTGCAGGTCATTTGAATTATAGTAAATAGAAAAAGGGAGATACACAGGCAGAAAATGACTTTTAAAAACCAACAAACAAAAAGATAAAAAGTTATATTAGGAAAAATGGAAATGAGGAAATAAAAATTAGCAACAAAAAGAGGGAAAGATAGAAAAACAAGAAATGGATATTGATTTGCTCCACTGCAACTCCAGCATCTCTGGAAGCTGAGGCAGGAAGATCTTGAGCCCCAGGCCAGAGGCAGCCTGTACAATTCAATATGATCTTATCTCCAAGCAAAAATAACAATGATACTGGGTATATACTACACCATGGCACAGCAGTTACCCCTTGCAAAGCCTTGGGTTCAATCCCTAGCAAAGCAGGAAGGAAAGAAGAGGAGGAGGAGAAGGTGGATAAGAAGGAGGAAGACAGGAGGAGGAAGAAGCAGAAGAAGCAGAAGAAGCAGAAGAAGCAGAAGAAGCAGAAGCAGAAGCAGAAGCAGAAGAAGAAGAAGAGGAGGAGGAGGAGGAGGAGGAGGAGGAAGAGGAAGAGCAAGAGCAAGAGCAAGAAGAACAAGAACAAGAAGAACAAGAACTGGTGGGTGTCCTTTCTGTGGCCTCTAATAGGTGAAGGTGTAGTGAATTGAGAATGGAGTCTTTTTATCTGACCAGGGCTCAGAGTTTACAGTCTCTGTAGTTCCCCTCAGGAAACAGAGTAGTCTCCTCTGCCTGGGGAGTGGGGCTTGCTTCTAAGAAACTTACCCAAGCCTCTTGCTGCCTGAACCTCTTGGTGTGTCATTGTCCCATCTCACCTTCACTGTAACTGCCTGCTGCAGCTGTATAGCATACTGAAGTTGGGGCAGGTCACCCTCAAGCCCTCCACCAGTGATAATTTGTTGTTTTCAGTCCCCCAGGTAACTCGATCTCATAAATAGTTTCCTTCTCAAGATAGTGCTGGGTCACTGTCTTCTGAGACATAGAGTGCAGGAAAGAGAGTCACTTCTCCAATATTGAATGTTCTAGTCAGAAAGAGCCACTGTCTTGCCAAATCCCCAGAAAAATTCAAGGACTTCATGGACTGTAGGAATGTCTTGTGAGACTGCCAATCTGATGGCCAAGGCTGTCTGGCTTAGGTCTTTGGATGAGGGCCCCGTTTCTCCTCCTCCATGGAAAGCTGTGGCTGGAGATGTGTCTCGCTCAGTCCCTCTCACTGCTCAGCTCCATTCTACAACCTGGAACCATCTCACAATCTCCTCCATGGTTTCTGTGCTTCTCTAGACCTTCTTTTTTTGGAAAAGAGTCTATTCCTTCCTATTCTACCTCCGTTGTTTTACCATGTCACAAGGGATCTGCCATTAATTCTCTATCTTATACCAGAAATCTGTTTTTATTATTCATAGGGTAAAAAAAAAATCAGATCTTTACAGAGCAAGACTCATATTAATAGTGGTTTTGTTTTTGTTTTTTGTTGTACTAGGGGAACCCAGGGCTTCACACATATTTTGTAAGTGCTCTACCACTAAGCTACATTCCCAGCCCCCTTTTTAAATTTTTTGTCTTTAGACAGGATCTTGCTAAGGTACACAGGCTGCCTCTGGCCTTGAACTTGTGATCTTCCTGCTTGCCTCCTGATTTGCTAGAATTACAGGTGTGTACAGCCTAATGTTTGTTCATTTGCTAAGACAGAGCGACAGAGCATGTAGCAAGAATTCTGTCAGTGTTTCTGACATAAATAAAAGACAGAAGAACAGCCAGGCATGGTGACACATGCCTATAAAACCCAGCACTGAGCAGCCTGAAGCAGGGGGATTGTGAGTTCCAAGCCAGCCTTGGTTACATAGTAAGTTCCAGGTCAGCCCAAACTACGCAGCAAAACCTTGTCTCACAAAAACAAACAGAAAAACAAAACCACAGCGACATTTTCTGTGCAGTGTCTGGTTAAGAAGGGTTGTGGGAAGCCTGAATTGACACAAATAATCCTCTTGCTCCTACTTGGAATAAATCTCTTTGATCTGTTTTCTAAGAAGTGAAAATTGAATCCTAACTACCCTAGTTCCCTAAATCTAAGAGTTACTGGGGGAGATAAACATTCTTAATGCCCACACCCAGGTGTAATCCTATTTACATTTATTTAAATGTTTGTATTTCCTTTGAATTTTGATTAGCTAAAGATGGCTTGTGGTGATAGTTATGTAGCCAGTCTTAGAGAAAATATTGTTCCAATATTACCTGTACCTAGTTCTAGGAAAAATATATGGTAATTACATAACACCTCACTCTCTCTTTTTCCCACCTACCTCTTTGTGTTATAACCCATTATCAAAACCACACCACAGAGGAGCAAAAAGCCAATTGAAAAGGAGTCTTTGTTAAGCCAGCAGCCATGGAGGACTGACGTCTCTCTAAATAAAACCCATGGCTCTGATGAACAGTTATGGGGGAGTTTATAAAGGCAAAAAACACAGCCTGTGGGGCATGCTTTAGGTTTAAGGGGCTTTTCCAAGGTCCTGACATGGGTCAAGTAGACGCTCAGAAGCAATACGCGTTTGGTACAGAAGCTAAGACATGCAGTTAAAGGTTAACATTAACATATGATTTAAAGCAGAGCACATGGTGCATGCCTGTAATCCCAGAGGCTTCGGAGGCAGAAGCAGGAAGATCGCAAGTTTGAGACCAGAGGTAGTCTGCATAATTTAGCGAGCCTCTGTCTCAAAAAAGTCAAAAAAAAAGGGGGGTTGGGGGTGCAGCTAAGTGGTCCAGCACTTGCAAAGCATGCAAACACCAGGCCCTGGGTTCAACCCCCAGTACCACAAAAAAAAAAAAAAAAAAAAAAAATGACTTAGGTATAAACAAACCACATTCCTGACCTAACCTATGCAAGTGATAAGTACAGAAGCAGAACAGGAAGTTAAAATTTTCTGTTTCCACTAGAGCCCTACCTAGGATGGCATCAGTCTTGTTCACTTAGTGACGCTTTACACTTGTTAGTAAGCCTGCAGCTGAACCACTATGGCATCTGATCGTGTCAGATCTCAGAAGCTAAGCAGGGACGGGCCTAGTTAGTACTTCAATGGGAGACAGCCTGGGAACACCAGGTGCTATAGGCTTGGGAGAAGGACCTGGCAACCCACTCCCAAAAAACAATCAGCCACTGAAAATCCTATGAATAGCAAAGAAGGACTAACAATAGTGTTTCTCCTGTTGTATGTAGGATCACTATGAGTCAGATGCCAACTTGACAGCACCTAACAGCAACAGCAACAACTCTGTTAGTAGTAAATTCTTTGAATATGGACATGAGACTTATAAACAGGATGTAATACTGGATGTGATAGTGCATACCTGTGATTCCACCACTTGGGAAGCAGAGGCACGAGGATTGCAAGTTTGAAGCCAGGCTGGGTTAAATAGGGAGATCCTATGTCCAAAAAATTTAAAAATAAAAAATAAACAGATGTCATGTCAACATACATTTCAATATGTTTCTAACTAAATATCAAATCCTGTGTATCAAGTTGTAAATCTCACAGCAGAGATTTTTCTTCACTATTACATTTCCAAGTCCCAGTTCAATGTCTGATCCAAAATATTCAGAAATTTGTTGATGAATGAATGAACATATTAATAACAAATCTTATTCAACAAACTCAAAGGTAAAAGAAATAACTGAACTTTTTATGTTTATTGTTTTAATTTTAACTCTCAATCTCAATCCTGATGAATCAGAACTTCAGCCTAAACCACACTGGGTACTATCACTCAGTCCAGAGTTCTGGAGCTCTATATACTGCCAACCTATAGGAGGCACTGTGAGGCCATAATGGACTCATTTTTCTATACAGTGTTCAACTCAGATGTACACTTCTGCTGCCAACCCGGTCCTATGGGGAATTAACGACCAATCCAGCCCTATGATCTTCCCTGAAGCACCACGCATTCCCTCTGGAATCTTGATGTCACCCAGGAAGCTACCAGGAAGGCTGGGATACAACTACCCCCAGGGCCCAGACTCCTGTCCTCTCCTCAATCCCACTAGTATTTGAGGAAAACCCCCAGTAATCCTCACACTCCATTTCCCCCTGTTCACTTTTCTCTGTTGCTGCTACATGCACTTTCTAGAGATATTTCCTTTTCTGTTTTCTTCCTTGGACATATTTGAAGAGAATAATGGAGAATTTGCTATCCTTGGCAGAAGTATAAGATTGTCAGCCTGCTTCTGCCTAAGGAAATCTAGGGGCTCAAAGATTTTTTTAATTTTTATTTTCTTGTTTTTACTTTTCACAGTACTAGAAGTCTAACCCAGGGCTTCGTGCATAGTAGGTAAGTGCTTTGCCACTAACCACACCCCAGCCCTTTTTATTTTTTATCTTGAGATATGGCCTACGTAGGTTGCACAGGCTTCCTCAGGCCTCAAACTTACAACATTCTTGCCTCAACCTCCTGAGTCAATGGATTCGCTGGTGTGTGCCATCATGTCTACCTCAAAGATCCTAAATATCCTAACAATTCCTCTTTTTTTATGCAAACTTTGGGCACTTCTATCAATAAATCTTGCTCCAAAGTGTGTTGAAGTTTTTATGATTGTAGTAAACTCCATGTGCCAAAAGCCACATCAAAAATAATTTTGACTTCTAGTATAAGACAGTGAATTAAAAGCAGCCTCTATTTGATGTGATAAAATAAAGGAGTTAGAGTAGGAAGGAAAAGACTCTTTTCTAAAGAAAGAAGGTCTAGAGAAAGAAAGATACTACAAGGGGATTATGAGAGGGTGCAAAATTGAAGAAATCAGAGAACTAATTTAAAATTTTTCAAAATCAAATGACAAAAACAGCAAACCTACCAGAACATTTGGGATAAAACAAAGGCAGTTCTAAGAGGAATGTGTGTAGCTATGAGTACCTACATTAAAAAGTCAAAGCAGAGACAAAAAATGACTTAATCATGTGCCTCAAGCTCTTTGAAAAAGAAGAACAAATAAAACCCAAAACAAGCAGATGGAAAGAAATAATTAATGTCAGAGCAGAAATTAATGAAAACTAAAAGAACACTATAAAGAATTGATGAGATGAAAAGCTAGTTCTATTAAAAACTAAAGAGGATAACAAATCCTTATCCAAACTACCCAAAGGAAAGAGAGAGAAACTCAAATTAATACAATTAGACATGAAAAGGGAACATTATAACAGATATCAATGAAATCCAGAGAATCATTAGGGAATACTTTGAAAAATTATATTCCATGAAAATGGAAAACCTACATGAGATGGATAAATTAGTGGACACATGACCTTCCAAAATTAAGTCAAGAGCATGTAACTAACGTCAAAAGACTCATAATGAGCACTGAGATCAAAGCAGTAATAAAGAGTCTCCCAAAGAAGAAAAGCCCAGGACCAGAAGGATTCACTGCTAAATTCTACAAGACCTTTAGAGAAGAATTAATACCATGATCCTGACATTATTCCACAAAATAAAAATGGAAGGAACACTACCACACTCATTTTATGAAGCTAGTGTTGCCCTGATACCAAGACCAGGGAAGGATACATTTAAAAAGGAAAATTAAAGCCCAATTTCCCTTATGTACCAAAATGTAAAAATCCTTGATAAAATACTTAAAAATCAACTCCAACAGTACATTAAAAACATCATAACTATGATCAAGTTAGTTTCATTCCAGAGATGCAAGCCTGTTTCAACAAATGCAAAACAATAAGTGTAATATAGCTTATAAATAGACTTGGACACAGAAATCACATGATCCTATCAATAGATGCAGAAATGGTCTTTGACAAAATTCAAAATCCTTTTATGATAAAAGCCTTGAAGAAACTAGGAAATGAAGGAACATATCTCAACATAATAAAGTCAATATATAAAAAACGTACAACTAACATCATATGAAATGGGGAACATTGATAGCATTTCTCCTAAAATCATGAACAAGAAAAGGGTGTCCACGGTCTCCACTGTTATTAATATAGCAATTGAGCTATTAGCCATAGCAATCAGACAAAGAAAGAAACAAAAGGGATCCAAATAGGAAAGGGAGAAGTCAAATTATCTATATGTGCAGCTGATATGATTCTATACTAACAGACCCTGAAGAGTCCAACAGAAAACTCTTAGAGCTAACAAGCACTTTCAGCAAAGTAGCAGGATAAAAAAAATCAACATACACACACTAGTAGCTTTTCTGTCTATCAACAATGACTAGGTGGAGAAAGAAAACAGGTAAATAATCCCATTCACAGTAGCTTCAAAACCAATTAAAAAAAAAAAACCTGGGAATAAATTGAACTAATAAGGTGAAAGGCCTCTACAATGAAAACTTTAAAACACTAAAAAATGAACTTGAAGAAGACATCAGAAGGTAGAAAAATCTCCCATGTTCATGGATTGGAAGAAATAATATTTTGAAAATGGCTATATTACCAAAAGCAATCTACAGACTTAATGCAATCCCCATCAAAATCCCAATGACATTCTTCAAACTAATAGAGAAAACAATCCTAAAATTTATACGGAAGCACAAAAGATCTCAAATCTCTAACATGATCCTGAGCAGAAAGAACAATGCAGGTGGCATCACAATTCCTGATTTCAAATTATAAAACAAAGTCATAGTAATGAAACTGCATCATACTGGCAAAAGGACAGATATGTAGACCAATGGACCAGAATAGAGGATCCAGAAATAAGCCCTTGCAGTTACAGCTCCCTGATATTTGACAGAATTGTCAGAAAAATAAGTTGGAGAAAATATACACTCTTCTACCAGTGGTGCTGGGAGAACTGCATATCCTCATGTAGAAGACTGAAACTAGATCCCCATCCCTCACCTTGTATGACAATCAATCCCAAATGGATCAAGGACTTTAATTTAAGACCTGGAGCTTTGAAACTGCTAGAAGAAAACATAGGCTAAATACTTCAAGACAAAGGCATAGGCAAAGACTCTCTGAATAGAACCCTGGTAGCTCAGGAACAATAACAAGAATTGACAAATGAGAATTCATGAAATTAAAATGCCTTTGCATAGCAAATGATACAATTATCAGAGTGAAGAGACATCCTACAGAATGTGAAAAAAAAAACTTTGCTAGCTGTACATTAGACAGGGCATTGATATCTAGAATATATAAAGAGTTCACAGTATTAAACACCAAAAAGCCAAGTTCCTGATAAAAAAATAGGCGAAAGAACTAACAGAGACTTCTCAAAAGAAGTACATATGGCCAACAATCATATGGCAACATGTTCAACATCCTTATCCATCAGAGAAATCCAAAATAAACACCATAGAGATATCATGTCACCCCAGTAAGAATAGCTAGCATCATCAACAAATAAATAAATAAATAAATAAATAAATAAATAAATAATAAAAACAGTGGTGTAGAGGATGCAGGGAGAAGGGTACCCTATTACACTGCTGGCAGAAAAGCATATTGGTGCAGTTACTATGGAAATCAGCTTGCAGGTTTCTCAAAAAACTGAAAATATGACTACCCCGTGACCCAGATATCCCACTCCTATGTACGTATCTGAAGGAATATAAGTGGATCTACCACAGAGATACCTGCTCATCCATGTTTATTGTAGTGCTATTCACAGTAGTCAAGATATGGAATCAACCTAGATGCCCATCAATACATGATTAGATAAGGAAATTGTAACATATATACATCAAGGAGTTTTATTCAGCCATAAATAAGAACAAAATTATGGCATTTGCTGGAAAATGGGTGGAAGTAGAGATTGTCATTTTAAGTGAAATAAGGCAGACCTAGAAATATAAATACAACATGTTTTCTCTCATGTGTGGATGTTAGAATTTAATATATGTATATACATTATTGAAACATATAAGTCATGAAAGTAGAAGAGACATATTTAGGGAAAGAATACAGACTAAAGATGGGGGGGGTAAAGAAAGGTTATGGTATAAAGAAAAGAAATATCATATGTTTTGCCCTTAAGTCTTGTCATGTTGTGGGGACTCATGTGTTGGTGTGATGCTAAAAGCTATGTCACCTGTATTTCAGATAACTGCATGGCCACCTATGGTGGACAGGTTTCAGCTGCGCTTTCAGACTAAGACAGACTATGGAGAAGAACCTGGAAGCCCACTCCTAAAACAATTAGCCATTAAATTCCTTATGAATAGCAGAGAATCACTGTCAAATATAGTGCTAGAAAATGAGTCCCCCAGGTTAGAAGGCATTCAAGAAATGACTGGGAAAGGGTTGCTCCTTCAAAAATAGAGTCCTCAAAGTAGAGTTGACCTTAATGATAGCAATGGAGTGAAGCCCTTGGGACCTCTTTTTGCTGATGTGACACACCTCAAAGTAAGAAGCAGCATAGTGGCTGTAACATTGGGCTCAACCATAAAAATATCATGTGCATGGCACGATGTTGGGTAGTGTTTCATTCTGTTGTACATAGAGTTGCTATAAGTTGCATCCAACTCAATGACCCCCAATGACAACAACACACAAACAAAGCATTCAGACAGAAGCAGGACCATTTGAGGGAAGGGAAGAGATGGTGGAGGTGGACATGTGAGGGTAATTAAAGAAGTGAATATTAACAACTGTGTGAGGAAATTCATATGTGGAAATATAATGAGAGAGTTTGAGTTACGATGGCGGATGGTTACCAGGCACACTTCCACTGGTAATTAGCAATGTTCTCCACTCAAAACAAAAGAAGACTGAATATCAGCTTTAATTACTAAAAATGTAAAAGAAGAAAAGAAAAAAGAAAAAAGAAAAAAATAGAAGAAAAGAAAAAAGAAAGCATGATATGAGGATAACTGGCCAAATAGTGGAGATTAAAACAATGGAGAAGAGGAGATAATGGTGGGGTGACTCACCGGAATCCTCAACCCAGGGAAAACAATAGTGGAAGGTTTCAGAGGATATGGCACCCTCCAGAAGAGTGTATGGCTAGCAAGAAGTATTGCTTGAAACAAAAGCTTAGGTTTGCAGGACTCTCCTGGGAGGAGGCCAGGCTTCATGGCCCCCCTGCAGGGTCATGGATCCAACAACTGCTGTTTTTTCTTTTAATTGGGGAGAAACTATTGCTGCCCTGGCCTCTGGGGCTATTGGAACAGCAAACCAGAGGGAGAAAGACTGAGTGGTGGCAAGTTCAGAGTATGGAGAGGAACAGCCGGAGCTGCTGGATCCCTGAGCCTAAGAAAGTCTGTTCAGATGGAGATACTTTTAGGGCCCAGGAGCACCTGCAATGCAGAGAAGTGACCTTGTGGGACTGGGATGCCTAAGAGAGACAGTTCAGGCAGAGGCACATTTAGGAACCAGGAGCATCAGCCATGCTGAGAGGTGGGCTCCAGAACCAGGGAGACTAAGACACTGTTTAGGATGTGGTACTTTCAGGGCCTTGGAGCACCTGTGGTGCAGAGAAGCAGTGCTGCAGGACTGGTGAGCCTAAGAGAGATGTTCAGGCAATGGCAGGTTTAGGGCCCAGGAGCCGGAGCACCTAAGGCTGAGAGAAGTGGTGCCATGGGACTAGGAAGACTAAGAGAGATGGTTCTGGCAGTGGCATGTTTAGAACCTGGGAGCACTGGAGACCCATTTTGTTTTTATTTTTGTTTTTGTTTTTTACTTTTTTGAGACAGGGTCTTGCTAAATTACAAAGACTGCCTCTGGTCTCAAACTTGCGATCTCCTGCCTCCACCTCATGAGTCACTGTGATTACAGGCATGCACCACTGTGCCTGGCAGTAAAGGCATTTCTAGGAGGGAACTTCATAGCTGTGAGTACCTTCATCTATAAGCTAGGGAAGGCCATCAATAAGCTAAGCTAAATAACTTAGTAACACATTTTAAGGCACTAGAAAGCCAACAAAAAGCCAACTCCCAAAGGAGTATTCGATAGAAATTATTAGGATCAAGGCAGAGATTGGCTAATTAGAAATTAAAAAGAAAATTCAAAGAACTAATGAGACTAAGAGGTGGTTCTTTGAAAAGGTTAATAAAATAGATACCCCCAACCAGTCTCACCAAAAGAAAGAAAGAAAATGCCCAATTTACAAATTAGAGTTGAGAATGGGATCATAACCACTGAAACCAATGAAATCCAGAAGATCATCAGGGAATACTTTGAGAAAAGTATCAAAAATACAGGAGAAATGGGTAAGTTCTTTAACACATATGAATTACCAAAATTAAGCCTGAAGACACAAACTATTTAAAAACACCCATTACAGTCACCAAAATACAGTAATTTTAAAAACCTCCCAAAAAGGAAAGCACAGATCCATAGAGGTTCACAGTAGAATTCTATCAAACCTTCAAATAAGAATTAACACCTATTTTCCTAAAACTATTTCATATAATAGAAAATGAAGGGACACTGACAAACTCATTCTATGAAGCCAGTATCACCCTGATACCAAAACCAGGCAAGGACACTTCAAAGAAAGAGAACTATAGACCAATATCCCTGATGAACATTGATGCAAAAATCCTCAATAAAAGTCTGGCAAACTGAATTCAGCAACACAAAAAAGATCATACACCATAATCAAGTGGACTTAATTCCATTGATGGAAGACTGGTTCAACATAGGAAAGTCAAACAATATAATTCAATATATCAAAAGACTTGCAGACAGAAATCACATGATTGTCTCAATTGATGCTGAGAAGCCTTTGACAAAGTGCAACATGATTTCATGATAAAAGTCCTGAAGAAAATGGGCATAATAGGGAAATTCCTCAATATCATAAAGGCTATCTATGACACACCTGTAACCATATCATATTAAACAGGGAAAATTGAAACAATTCCCCCTAAGTTCAGGAACAAGATGAGGATGTCAACTTTCTCCTCTCTTATTTAATATTGTGATTGAAGTCTTAGCCAGAACAATCAGGCAAGGGAAGGAAATCAAAGGGATATAGATAGGCAAAGAAGAGGTCAAGTTATCCTTATTTGTGGACAACATGATCCTTTACCTAAGAGACTCCAAAAATTCCTCTAGAAAACTCTTAGAGCTACTTGATTCCTTAAGCAAAGTAGTAGGATAAAAAAGTAGCACTCAAAAATAAGTATCCTTTCTTTACACCAATAGTGAACAGAAAGAGAAGGAAATTAAGGCAACAATCCCTTTCACAATATCCTACCAAAAAATTAAATATTTAGGAATTAATCTAACCAAAGACCCTGAAGATACCTACAAGGAAAAATTTAAAATATTAAAGAAAGAAATCACAGAGGATACTAGAAGATGGAAGGACTTACTGAGCTCATGGGTTAGGAGACTCACTATTGTAAAAATGGTTATACTATCAAAGGCAATTTACAGATTTAATGCAATTCCCATTAAAATTCCAATGACAGGCATTGCAGAAATAGAAAAAATAATCCTAACATTCATATGGAAACACAAAAGGCCGAATATTACCGGAACAATCCTAAGCTGCAAAAACGGTGCAGGCAGGATCACAATATCTGACTTCAAATTATACTCCAGGGCTACAGTGGCAAAAACAGCTTAGTACTGGCACAAAAAGAGTCTTGAAGACGAATGAAACAGAATCAAAGACCCAGATATACACCCATGCAACTACAGCCACCTGATTTTTGACAAAAGTGCTAAGGATGTTCAATGGAGAAAAGATAGCCTCTTCAATAAATGATGCTGGGAAAATTGGATATTCATTTGCAGAAAATTGAAAATAGACCCATATCTCTCAGTTTGCACAAGAGTCAATTTGAAATGGATAAGAAACCTCAACATAAAACCATAAACCTTAAAACTACTAGAAGAAAAGATAGAAAACACACTCCTACACATAGGCATAGGAAAGTATTTCCTTAATAAGACTCCAATCACCCAGAAAACAGCATTAATAATTGACAAATGGGATTACATGAAGTTAAAAAGCTTTTGTACAGCAAAAGAACAAATCAACAAAGTTAAGGGAGAGCACACTGAATGGGAGAAAATCTTTGGATCCTACACTTCTGACAGAGGACTAGTTTCTTTTTTTTTATTGGAAATTCTTAATATACAACTTAACATGTTTCATTTTGACATGCATTTCATTGTGACATTTCCATATAGGTATTTCATTGTACATTTCACAGATAACTTCCACCTTACCCTCTTATGCCCCTCCTCCCCCTCCCCCTCCCACAGATGGCCTCTCTCTTACTTGCATGTCTTTTTGAGGGAATATTTTTCTATATACCCTTGCATCCCAATTATGATTTAAGTCCAAACTTTTTTCTGTAGTGATCTATCTTTTCACATTGACAGCAGTATTACATGAATAATATAGCCCATTTGCATTATTACCACCTTTGGTATTGTTGGTATTATTATAATTATTTCCTGAACTATTAAAGTTGGGCTCTTTACTTAGAGGGTGACCTCTCTCATTCCTCACTCCTCCTTGTCCTTCCTCCCCCTCCTGTCTTCTCCCATCATCGCTTACTTTTGTTAGATCCCTCCCTCCTTCTTTCCACTCCTTAAATTGTCCCTTCTCTGCTAAGTTTACATGAGCTTTTTATTATGTTCCAATGTATGTATAGACTTTTCCCCTTCTTTTAAATCTGATTCAGCTCCCACATATGAGTGAGAACATGTGGTATTTCTCTTTTGGGGCTGTGTTCATTCACTTGAGATAATTTTCTCCAATTCCTTCCATTTTGCTTCAAATGACATTATCTCTGTTTTTTTAATTGCTGAGTAGTATTCCACTTGTATATGTACCATAATTTTTTTATCCATTCTTCTGTTGATGGGCACTTTGGTTGATTCCATATCCTTGCTATTGTGAAAAGTGCTTCATTGAACATGGAAATGTAGGTGTCTCTGTGGTATGATGCCTCATCTCCCTTTGGGTATATTCTCAATAGTGTTATAGCTGGGTCATATGGTAGATATATTTTTAGTCTTCAGTATGGAGGTACCTCCATACTGACTTCCAAAGTGATTGAACCAATTTACATCTCCACCAGCAGTGTAAAAGGGTCCCCTTTTCTCCACAGCCTTGCCAGCATTTGTTGTTATTTGTTTTATAGATCTTGGCCATTCTTACTGGAGTAAGGTGGAATCTCAGAGTTATTTTGATTTGCATTACCCTAATGGCTAAGGATATTGATCATTTTTTCATGTGTTTCACGGCTTTACAAGCCTCTTCATTTGAGAGCTGTCTATTCAGTCCCTTTGCCCAGTTGTGTATTGGGTTGTTTTCTTGGGTATTGCTTTCTTGAGTTCTTTATAAATTCTGGAAATAATAAGTGGATGGAAATAAATTCTAAAGTATATAAAGGACTTAAGATATCAAATTCCCAAACAACCCAATACATAAGTGGGCAAAGGAAATGAATAGATAATTCTCAAATGAAGAAGTTTGACAGGGCAAGAAACACATGAAAAAATGCTCAATATCTCCAGCCATTAGGGAAATGCAAGTCAAAACAACACTGGGATTCCATCTCACTCCAATAAGAATGTGCAGCATCAACAAAACAATAACAAATGCTGGCAAGAATGTGGAGAAAAGGGAACACTTTTACACTGCTGTTGGGACTATAAATTAATTTGACCACTTTGGACATCAATATGGAAATACCTTAGGAAACTAAGATTAGAACTTCCACATGACCCAGCTATACACTCTCAGGAATATACCCAAAGGGAGATAAGTCATCATACCACAAAGACACCTTCATTTCCATATTTAATGCAGCACTCTTCACAATCGCAAGGATATGGAACCAACCAAGATGTCCATCAACAGAGGAACAGATAAAAACATTGTGATACACATACACAATGGAATATTACTTGGCAATAAAAAGAAGGAAATAATATCATATGCAACAAAATGGATTGAACTAGAGAATATCACCTTAAGTGAATGAAACCAGGCCCGAAAAGAGAAATACCATATGTTCTCACTCATATGTGGGTGCTAAATTTATCTTAAAGGAAGAAAAATTATATATAAATGAACAAACAGGCTTATCTAAGAAGGAAAAATGAAAGCAGGGTAGGAAGAAGGGAGGGGGTCTAGTGGGGAGAACAGAGATTGAGGAAGAGGACAAGGAGAGGGGTAAATAATATGGAGGGATAAAGCAGGAGAAGATAATCTCAAAATAGATGATGCAACAGTACAAATACATGGGAAAAAAAGGAAATATAACCCATAATTGCATATGATTTTCTATGATATTTTAATCAGAAATATATAAGTTGATGAAAGTATAACCAAAAGTGATATAATAGTTAAATAATGGAAATAGCAAAAGCCTTAATACTCTCTGCCCCACCAATATTTATAAATGAAGGGGAATCTTTAAAAAGAAATATAATGAGACCCATGAAGTTGTACACTAAAAATTACTGATAAAATAAGATTACTGGGGGAAAAATACAATTATTTTTGAGAAATGACTTTTTTCTTGACTTAATTATAGATCCTTTGAATTTATCAGGCTTCAATAGGACATTGCCCTTAGTTGCTTTTCTAGAAGCCATTTTGTTCAGCTGAATAGGTTATTGTCCCTTCATCCAATCAGAGATCCTAACAAAGCATCTAAAAGCTACATCATTGAGTTGGTCTTTGTCCTGAGGTTGAATTGGCCTTTTCAAATGAAATAATTTCTCATTTTACCTTTTAATACTTGCAGAGGGAGAAAGAATAATGTCTTTAAACATAGTTCTGAAATTCCTGGTTTCTTTCTTCTTTTTCAGTTATGCTTTTAAATCAGCTATATTTTTTCCTAAGCTCTTTTCTATCTTGTAGAACATTACCAAATGCACCTCCTATCAGTCAGTTCATACTATTAATATACTGGTTTGGGTAGTCTCTCTCAAAATCTGTATATTTATTATATAAAAGACCATGCTTCTGGACATGGTGGTGTACAGATGTAGTCACATCACTTGGGAGGTTGAAGCAGGAAGATCATGAGTTCAAAGCCAGTTAAACTGTGATGCAACTGCAACAAAGGCCTCAGCTAATCTTAAAGGGCAGGACACATCAGAATTGTTCCAAATTCTGGTGAGAGGACAGGGCCTTTTTATCTCTGCCACAAGTAGACACTGGGTGCTAGCTACTCGTAGGAAGAGGCAAGGTGACTCCATTTAACCAAAGGCAAAGACTGGAGAAGAACTCAGCTGAGAGCTAATGACATTCCTAGCAGCTAAGCCAATGAGGGGTAGGCTGAGTGAGTATTGAGGGCTGCAGCACGGCACCTATTCTAGGCCTTTCCTGAACCTCTGGGTTCCATTTGTTTCATTGAGTTCTAAGAGCAGCTCTTCTAGGAGGTTGGTCTAGGGCCTTCTGCAGAGAGAAGGACAACAGAAAGGAGAGAGATTTGTAACAGAAAGATTAGTTAAAAGAACTCTAGCAACTACCATGAAGTGGACCGAAAGATAATAAATGATACTCATCATCATGCTTCTCTACAATCCTTGTAGATTCCCTTGTAGGTAGAATAGTGTGCCTCTTCTGACCTAGATGGCTTATCTAGATAGGTGACCAGACCCTCATCTCTGCTCATCATCCTCTTCTCAGGATGTGCCTGTTATACTTACTCATTTTTCACCAAAACTGGGCAAAATAGTGGTATCAAGAAGCCAAGTGGATCTCTTGCATGCCAAATACACTTTCTTGATGATCAAGGTGAATTATTTCTTTTAGGTTGATGAATCTTTTACTGCTGGTGTTTTGGCATAAGGAGACCAAAGTAGCTGGATGGCAGCCATAGCTTGAGGTTTAGTGCCGACACTTCCTTTCTTTTTTTGGTGGAAGTCCTCTCTTTGGCATTAGAATCCTTAAATCAGCAGATTTGCAGAGTTAGTAAGCATAATTTCCTCAGTGAGTTACTGGGAAGTAAAGATTGGAGCTGTCTCTGCCTTCATCCACTGGTTCCCAGATCAAATTCTACTATAAGGATGTCTCAACTTGAGATATTTGAAAGGACTTACCAGGCTCACTTAAGACTTCTATTTATAGGTAAATGATTCATTGCAGCAAGAGATGGACAGTGCAAGAAAGCACAGCACTCATGACAGATGGCCATACACAAGTCTCTACATTATTTCAGAATTATGTTTAAAGACATCCACACACAACTGCATTCTGAATCTAGCTTGGACCATCAAGATCTGTGCAAGGAAATAGCTTTGGGAAAGCTGGACAGGAGGTTCCCATTGGAGTGTTTATGCACTCTCAGTCAGGCTTTCCAAACCAGTTAGGCCAGTGGAAAACCACTACAGAAACCAGCCCTGGCAGATGATAGGGGTGGCGGTGGGGGCGGGGGGGGGGAGTGTCAAACTTCAAACAGTACATAGTAAATCTCACTCCTGTTATCTTAGATAAAAATGGAAAAAAAAAAAAAAAACAATCAGACATCTAGGCAGCTGTAGAGACAAAGATAGAGCTTTTCCAGTTCTCCTGCAAATCAACTTTATCTACCATACCTACTTATTGGAGATACACCACCAGATAGCACTGCTGACTTCACAGGTATCCTGACTCTGGAAAGCAGTGCCCCTTCCTTTCAGGGTGTTCTTGCTAACAGGTTTCATCAGTGTTGTTCTCATCAAAACTGTTTCACCTGTCAGACCAGCAGCTTCTAGGTAGAATGGTGTGCAATAGTTTGCATGGATCTTAGGGTCATGTGAGTACTGCTGCATCTCCAATGCTTTAAACTGGGTGCCTTAGTCCAAAGAGATGAGATGTCATCCAGGATCCGATGTCAAGGTAAGGCAGGCTAGAAAGATAGGAAAATCTGGGGTACATGGGAAAGATAGGGCTTTAAACCCCAGGATCTTGTCTGAGTCTTATCAGCCAAGAATTCTAGCACAACCACAAGAGGAAGGCAGCTGTGAGAACTACCTGAACAGAAACCAATGCTTCCCTAAATTAAACTTATAATTAAACTTAACAGTCTGAGGTAATTTCCCTAGCTAAGCAGAGTCAAGCCTAGTTAGTACTTGGATGGAAAACCACCTGGGAATACCAGGTGCTGTAGTCTTGGGAGAAGAACCTGGCAGCCCACTCCTGAAACAATCAGCCACAGAAAACCCTGTGGATAGCAGAGAAGCACTGACAATAATACCAGGAATGGCACAGTTTCAGGGAGTGTTTCGTTCTGTTGTACACAGGGTCGCTGAGTCAGACCAGACTCTAACAACAAGAACAATCCCAATCCAAGCATTTTTAACAATGCTCCTTTTCCTATCTATAAATCTGTACCAGGCACCTGCCTCGACCCTATTGAGCAATGTAACTTCAAAAGGCACAAAATCACATATATGTCCAGTCTAAGGACATCCAAGTGTGTCTCTCCTTCTATACTCCTGCATTTTGTTCTGAAACACATGCAATCTCTTGCCCTTTATATAATAAACTCTAAACTCTGCTTCACTTCCATATCTTATCCCAGAATTCTTCCTTACAACTGAGATAGGGACCCAGCTTAACCTGAATGGAGGTCCCAGGAAGGAGAACTCCTTAGGGCAGGTGATAACCCTGGGGTACAGCATCTCCCACTGCTGACAAGGGGATCAAACACTTTGTCAGCCCTCAGTGATGCTCGTGAGGCCTTGCAGGTGGAAAAGTTAAGTCCATACACAGAATATGTGTCGATTTCAGTCAAGATAAATTTCTGAAAGGGATATCTTAGTCTATTTAGCTTGCCTTAACAGAATACCATAGATAGATGGCTTACAAACAATAGAAATTTATTTCTTACCATTCTGGAGGGTAGAACGCCCCTAGATCAAGATCTTGGGAGATTCGGTGCCTGGTGAAGGCCAACTTCCTGTCTTTTTCTCACTGTATGCTCAAAGGACAGAAGAGGCAAACAAGCTCAATAGGGCCTCTCTTATAAGGGCACTAATCTCATTTATGAGGACCCTGCCCTTATGACTTAATCACCTTCCAAATGCCCCCCCTCCTGAAGGCCCCCATCACCTTGGGATTAGATTCCCAGACCCAGTAAACAAAGATGAATTTGATGTTTATTCCACATATATGCAATTGCCTGTCTTTTACTCTTTAGTTCAACTCAGTTTTATATACCATTATTACATGTGGTAGGTACCTGGAATATAATATAATGACCAACAAGATTTTTGTATTTAAATTGCCAGTTACTACCTCCCTGTTTCCATGTCTCCAGTGAAGGATTTTCCCCACTCTAAGACTGCTCCTATATCCCTTCTAAGCAGTGCTTCAAACCTGCAAAAAGAACTGGGCTCTACTTTGAATATAGGTTGTTGTTGTTAGGTGTCATTAAGTCAATCTGATTCATAGCAACCCTACATACAACAGAAAAAAACACTGCTTGATGTTGTACCATGCACACAGTCTTTTTAATGTATAAACCCATTGTTGCAAACATTGTGTCAATCCACCTAGTTGGGGATTTTCCTCTTTTTTCATTGACCTGCCACTCTCCCAAACATGAGGTCTTTCTCCAGGGTTTGGTCCCTCCTCGCTACATGTCCAAAATATGTGAGACGCAGTCTAGCCATCCTTGCTTCCAAGAAGCACTCTGGTTGCACTTCTTCTAGGACAGATCTGTTGGTTTTTTTGGCAGTCCATGGTATATTCAATATTCGTCTTCAGCACAATAATTCAAAAGCATCAATTTTTCTCCTGTATCTCTTATTCAATGTATAGCTTTTACAACCATACGATGCAACTGAAAATACCATGGCATGAGTCAGGAGCACCTTTGTTTTCAATGTGACATCTTTACTTTTCAATACTTTAAAGAGGTCTTTTGCCACAGCCTTTCCCAATGCAATGCATCTTTTCATTTTTTGACTGTTGTTTCTGTGGGTATTGACTGTAGAACCAAGTAAGGCAAAATCTTGGATAACCTCAATCTTTTCTCCATTTATTGTGAAGTTGCTTACTAACCCAGCTGTAAGGATTTATGTTTTGTTGCTGTAGAGGCACAATCCATACTGAAGGCTGTGTTCTTTGATCTTCATCAGTAAACATTTCAAATTCTATTCACTTTCAGCAAGCAGAGTTGTATCATCTGCATAATGCAGGATGTTAATGAGTCTTCCTCCAATCATGATGCCATGTTCTTCATAAAGTCCAGCTTCTTGGATTATTTGCTCATCTTAGAAATTCAAGAGGTACATGAAAGGATACAGCCCTGATGCACACCTAACTTTAAACCAAGCAGTGTTTCCTTGTTCTGTTCAAATGACTGCCTCCTGGGCCCTGTACAGATTCCTCGTGAATACAATTAGGTTCTCAGATATTCCCAATCTTCACAGTGCTATCCACAATTTATTATGATCCACACAGTCAAATGCCTTTGCATAGTCAATAAAATATAGATAGACACCTTTCTAGTATTCTCTCCTTTTGGCTACATCCATCTTATATCAGCAATCATGTCCCTGGTCCCACACCCTCTTCTGAATCTGGCTTGATTTTCTGGCAGTTCCCTGCTGCGGTTGCTTTTGAATGATCTTTAGGAAAATTTTGCTTGTGTGTGGTATTGATGATATTGTTCAATAAATAGTTCCCACATTCAGTTGGATCATCTTTCTTGGGAGTAGTCACAGATATGGGTCTTTTCCAATCACTTGGCCAGAAAGCTGTTTTCCAAATCTCTTGCCATAAACAACTTAGCACCTCCAATGCTGCATCTGTTTATTGAAACATCTCTATTGGTGTTCCATCAATTCCTGGACCCTTGTGTTTCACCAATTCCTTCAAGGAAGCTTCCACTTTGTCCTTCAATATCATTGGTTCCTGATCATATACAACCTCTTGAAATGGTTGGTCATTCACCAATTCTTTTTTTTAATAATGACTCTGTGTATTCCTTCCATTTTCTTTTGATGTTTCCTGCATTGTTTAGTATTTTCCCTGTAGAATCCTTCACTATTGTCACTTCAGGGTTGAAGATTTTCTTCAATTCCTTAAGCTTGAGAAAAACAGAGCATGAGCCGGGCGCGGTGGTGCACACCTGTAATCCCAGTGGCTCGGGAGGCGGAGGCAGGAGGATGCCAAGTTCGAGACTAGAAGCAGTCTGAGTAATTTAGTGAGTCTCAAAATGTAAAACAATGGGCTGGGGGTGCAGCTCAGTGGGCCAGCACTTGCGGAGCATGCAAGCTCATGTTCTTTCCTTTTGGTTTTCTGTATCCAGCTCTTTGCACGTGCCATTAAAATATTGGATTTTGTCTTCTTGAACTGTCCTTTGAAATTTTCCTTTAGTTCCTTAACTTTATCATGTCTTCCTTTTACTTTGGCTGTTCAATGTTCAAGGGCAAATTTTAGAGTCTCTTTTGACATGTCATTTGGTCTTTTCTTTTTTTCATGTCTTTAATAACCTTTGTTTTCCTTATGAGTTATGTCTTTGATGTCATGCCACAACTCATCTGATTTTCTATCATTAGTGTCTTATGCATTAAATCTGTTCTTGAGGTGGTCTCTGAACTCAAGTGGGATATACTTAAAGTCATACCTTGGCTTTTTCACACTTGTTCTAATTTTCTTCAGTTTCAGTTTGAACTTGCATATGAGCAGTTGAGGGTCTAACCAACAATCAGCACCTGGTCTCATTCTGACATTTGATATTGAGATTTTCCATCATCTCTTTGCACAAATGTAGTCAATTTGGTTCCTTTTTGTTCCTTATGGAGAATTTCATGGTATAGTCATCACTTATTTTTCCCCTTCATTGGTAAATGCTGATGGGGTACAGAATAATACAGCATTTGCTTTTTCCTTTATGCAACTTTTACATCACTTTTGGTTATACTTTTAGCAAGTGATGAGGTTTATGAAAACTTTTTATAGTTACCATTTATATTAGTGAAAAAATATATTTGCAATGAAAAGGTCATTGATCTAACACAATTCTATCATGTGATCTCTAGCACCTTTCCTGTCACCAAGGCCATATTTTCCAACTACTGAACTGCCTTCTTTGTTTCTAGCTTTTGAATTCCAGTCACCAGTAATTATCAGTACATCCTGATTGCATATTCAATCTATTTCAGATTGCAGAAGCTGGTAAAAATCTTCCCTATCGTCATTTATGGCCTTAGTGGTGGGTACATAAATTTGAATAATAGTCATATTAACTGGCCTTCCTTTTAGGTGTGTGGCTGTCACTGACAGCATTGTACTTCAGAATAGATCGTGAGGTATCTTTTTTGATAATGAATTCAGCCCCATATCTCTTTAATTTTCATTCCCAGCATAGTAGACCATATGTTTATCTGACTCAGAATGGTCCATGCCAGTCCCTTTTAGCTCACTGATGTCTAGAATGTCAGTGTTTATATGCTTCATTTCCCTTTTGATGATTTGTCATTTTCCTATATTCATACTATGTACATTCCATGTTCCAATTATTTATGGATGTTTACAGTTGTTCTTCCTCATTTTGAGTCGTGCCACATCAAAAAATGGAGGTCCCAGGGGGCTTTACTCTATTTCCATCATTAAGGTCAACTCTACTTTGTAGAGTCTTCCTCAGTCATCTTTTGAGTGCCTTTCAACCTGGAGGGCTCATTTTCTAGCACTATATCTGACAGTGTTCCTCTGCTATTCATAGAGTTTTCAATGGCTAATTGTTTTGAGATTGGGCTGTCAGGTCCTTCCCCCTAGTCTGTCTTAGTCTGAAAGCTCAACTGAAACCTGTCTCCCATGGGTGACCCTGCTGGTATCTATAATATCAGTAGCATAGCTTTCAGCATCACAGCAACATGAAAGTCCCACCAGTATAGCAAACTGACAGACATGTGAGGGAAATGCAGGTTAAAATTTAGAGGGTTTGGCTTTATTTAGTATTCAGGTTTAAACCCTATGTGTAGCTACCAGGGCTCCAAACCAAACCCTAATCTAAACTCTGAACCCATTCTGGTTCAAGCATTTAATATTTTTTTTCTGAAACTGAACCCAGAAAAAAATTGGGTCCATGTTCACCTTTTAATATTTTTTTTTTTTTGGTATCACTAGCTATTTAAAATTTGGGAAAAAGTGAACAAAGGATTAAAATTTAGAATCCAAAACTGAACTTAACCTGAATTCTGCAAACTTTACTATATTGAGCCCATACTGACCCTGAACCCAGTGTTTGTAGGGTGGAAGCCCTAGTTGTAAGGGTTCAGTTGCTGCATGTCTCCCATTCTCTTGTCTCAGCTGCAGCAACTTGATGTTCTCTTCTGGGATTTTACAACTGTACATTTGGAGGTAAATCAGGTTTTTTTTTTCAATTTGTTTTAACAGGAGTTCCACATAAAGCCAGCACTACAGCAGTCATAACTGCCTTCTATGCCTGAGAAACAGGGAAAACAAGTGAAAGGAAAGCATAAAGTAGATATGCACAAAGAACAAATAAAGGAGACCATGAATATCCTGTGTCAAGATCATTCTGCCTCAAATAATCCAGGTCTGGGATGATGTCTCTGCTCTAATTCTCTTGGCATCGGGTTTGATAGATGACAGCAAATGGCAATTGTGTATGATTACACTGAAAATATTAACATAGAAAATTAGTCTCCTAACATCCCCCAACATCACATATCATTAGCTTTATAAATACTTTCTTTTCCTTTCTGGGTGAAAATTTCAATAATCCTTAAATCTATGTATATAGGATGACTTTTCCACATTGTTTCCAGGTATTGGCTAAAGATTAATTTTTCAGATTACTTTTGAGTTGAAACAGACTAATGGGCTTTGTTCTTTCCTAACATTTGTGGCAATAAAATATGTGCTTTGTACATTTACTAGGGTGTGTGTGGAGGGGGACTTCTGCAGGTGTGAATTTGCAAAGATCTGAGATCACTTTGCTCTGTGCTGGGAGAATGGGTGTGGGTTTAAAATAAATATGAATTTGGATGTGAATGAAAAAAGTCAGAGTAAGTGGCTATAAACTGGGTCAGTATACCTGTCTTCCTTGTTAAGAAGGAGGCAAGATGCTCTGCCATTTCCCAGTGACCTCCATACAGTCTATTGAGAAGCTATTTGGCTTCTGGTGCCCCAGCCCCTGATTTCCATCCCAGAAATTCCTTTCTTTCAGCTTCTCTTGCCAGAGAATCTGTCTGTTCCTTTTATTTCCACCTCAATGAAGGCAAAGCCTTCCCTTCTTAGATGGCCACAGAACAGGTTTTGCTATTTAGAAACCAGTGGAAACAAAGGAAAGGGAGAGAAATAAGGAATGAATGGCTTTCTGCATTCCTGACCCTCATCTGCTACTACCCACGCCACTTTATATTTCCTTACTGCAGTACACTCTGTAGTACCCGATGCCCAGCACTGGAATGCCCAGGAGAATCCCTAGGCCTGGTTCTTCTCTAAATGTGAATACCACAGCAGGGCAGGCGGCTCTTGTCTGTAATCCCAGGAACTCAGGAGGCAGAGCCAGAAGGATCTTGAGTTTGAGGCCAGAGGCCAGAGGTAGCTTGAGTAATTTAACAAGACCCTGTCTCAAAAATAAAAAGTAAAAACTGGGTTGGGAGTGTAGCTCAGTGGTGAATCACTTGCAAAGCATCCATGAGGTTCTGGGTTCAAACTCCCAGATGTGCAAAAAATAAAATTAAATTGATGAAAGTGCCTAAATGTTATAGTGATCCTTTCTTTTTCCAAAGATTCACATTTAGAATTCCCCTACTCAACCTAAATAAAAAAGAAGTAACACTATAGGAGGAAATGGGGAGGGGGGCTGACTTGTTTTTCATTGTATTAAGCATAAAATAAATATAATTTTAAGTTGGGCATGGTGGTATACTCCTATAATTCCAGCACTTAGGAGGCTGATGCAGGAGGATCACTGAGTTCAAGGCCATCCTGGGCTACACAGCAAGATCTTGTCTCAAACAACAGCCACAACAACAACCCAAAGTATTTCATAATCAGGTAAATGGCAAAGATTTGTTGGTGGTGTTGTTCTGTACCTTTTTGTACAGTACTGAGCAAATCAAATAGGTCATATCAGTGGAAGAGAAAAGCAAGAAGGCCATCCTCTCAAGTTACAGACTGATAGCAATCACCCAGAACCTGCAGCTGTACCACTGTGGTGTCGGATTCCATCAGATCTCAGAAGCTAATCATGGTAGGGTCTGGTTAGTACTTGCAGGGAAGACCACCTGGGAAGACCAGGTGCTGTAGGCTTGGAAGAAGGACATGGCAACCCACTCTCAAAAAACAATGAGCCATTGAAAATACTTTGAATAGCAGAGAAGTACTATCAATAGTGTTTTGCCTGTTGTACATAGGGTTGCTATGAATCAGACACCAACTTGACAGCACCTAACAACCACCACCTAACACCAGGAGCTATACATCAACTGGACTAAAATAGGCATAGGGATTGAAGGGCTGATCCATTATACACCAGGTTATAATATTATAAATCCTGGCAATTGCAAAGTCTTTGCTACTGATTGGTTCAGAAATGAACAAATAACCACATACATTGGGGCCTGGGGTTTAACTCAGTTGATAGAGAGCTGCTCTGCATTCTGAGAACCCAGCAGCCTCACATGCAGAGCGAGCTTTGTTTATATAGTCCTTGGGTAATTGCCTTAACTGCCTCAAGATGGCAATCAGTTGGGGGCACAAGTGACTGGGCATAACCAATTAGGAGTGACATTCAAATAAAGGGTGAAACCAGATGTCACTCCTTGGGTAATCAAGGGGAGATTCTTGATTACGAATCAAGGGGCAAGATGAGGGTTGGATATAGCCAATTAGATAACAGGGGGTCCAAGCAGTCTAGATAGGCCCCTATCCCAATCATGCTTCCTCTCTATCCCCTGGGGCTATCCTATAATTCCCTACAACAGAGAAATAGAAGGAAATTTGTTGTGGAAATTCTGGGAAACTTTTCTTTTGTCTTACTACCAACTTATAAACGACATCAATAGTTGGAATAGCTGGGCATAAAATTGAGCTTCTATGACCTTATTAACATAATTAAGTCACTAGGATAGTCCTTCTCTGGACCTACTATTCTGTGAAATAATAAAATTTCCCATTATTTTAGACCTCTAGAGGCTTTTTTTTTTTTTGTACCAGGGAATTGAATCCAGGGCCTCTCACATACTTTGCAAGTGCTCTACCACCAAGCTGCACCCCCAATCCATTATATATTTTTTATTGTAAATTAGGATCTCACTGTGCAGACTGCCTCTGGCCTCAAACTTGCAATCCTCCTGCCTCTGCTTCCTGAGTGGTGGGGATTACAGGCATGCACCACTGACCCCAGCTCTCTGGAGGCATCCTAACAGACATATATTCCCTTTTCATGTCCCCTGGAAATCATCACACCCACTACCTTCCTTGTTACAGCTGTAAGGTCCACTCACAGTGAGTTAGAATTGGAGAATGTCTCCTGTTCCAAAGATGAAGCAGCAGAAGAATGGGAGTCTCAGAGCCCTATCAGACGACCCAGTGTAGTGCATAAAATCTGAGTTCATCTGTATTAGCTAGAGTGCAAGATTATGTCACATATAATATTAACATGACAAACTTTTTTACAATCACCATTATATGACTTTCCCAGAAAATGTGTTTTTCATCTGGAACTGACTTAGAGAATGCAAGGCCCAAGATTCCCACCGAAAATCACATAGGCCCCTACCACAAACCACACTATTAATATTACCTATTTGATGTGGCTCAAATTTTTAATGAATTGGCTTTAATATCAGTTTGGGGTCAGTTTTGGTTCCCAGTGCCATAGTTAAGAAATGGAACAATTATATTTCAGGGTCATTGGCAGTTCTGTAACATTTACAAGTCAGAAGACTTATAAAAAGATATTAGAATGTTCTTAGTTCTGAATAACTGAGAATAAAAAATGAAGCATTCAATAAAAACTATAAGAATATTTTAATGCATGGATAATCAATACAAAAGAGAAAATAAAGATGTATTTGAAACACTCTTAAAAACAAATATGTTCTTTAAAAATTGCAAGGTATTCTGGCCCTATCAGCTGTAGGATTTTGGTCATAAATGAGCTTCTGTTTCCTCATTTACTAAAATAATAATAAAATTACACACACACACATACACACACATTCATACACTTTGCTGGAGTTTTTGCAGATTAAATCACGCAATATTTACTGACTGCCTACTATGGTCCAGGCACTGAACTAAGAGAATTTCAATAAACAAGTTTTCTGCTTTCAAGGATCTTGGTCTTGGTCTTGTGATAAAAATAGAAAATTATTGATCACAGTGATGATTAATTACAAATTTACTTAAGTGCCCCAAAACATCATATGGAAGCATGCATAGTTATATTGTAACAAGAATTTAGAGGCTACTTTTTCTACAACACTGACTCACTTGACTTTTCTTTTGAGCCTACAAATATCCAATGGGTAACTAAAAGCAAGATTAAAAAAAATAGCGTGTCTGCCTCAATTTTGTGTCTGCTTCCTTGAGTCTGAGTTGTTTCCTTCTTCAGTCACCTTGGATTTTGGAGCAACAAGTCTGATGGATGAACACCTTGTGATAAGAGTGGAATCTCCTCCCCACTAGGCAACAACAACTTTCTCACAGGGACAAGGCCCTACCTGACTAATCCTAAAATAATGATCGATCAGACCACAGTTAGACTAAGACTGATTAACTATGCATGCTTCCTGCCCCCTCCCCACTTCTATCCTTTCCCTATATAATCTAGAAGCTTATGTTAGTACCCCTGAAGACAGGGGACACTGGTTGCCTTTATCTTCTGGTGTACCTATACCGACTAAAGTTCCTTTCCTATTTTCACCATTACCTTTTCTGTTTGGTCTTTGGGTCAGTAGCTAGAACTGATTTGTTGGGGTGCCCAGAGTTGAACCTCTGGCCTAAGACTCTGGTAACAATATGAGAGTACATATCACTGATTTAAGTCATAAGGACGGAAATGCTTGGTCCCCAGCTGGTGGTGCTGTTTTGGCAGGCTATGGAACTTTAGGAGGTAGGACCTAGGTGATGGAAATAGGTCACTGAGGGAAGGCCTTTGAAGGTGACCTTGCCCTGGTCCTGGCCAAGTTCTACACTCCTGGTCAGCCATAATATGAACACCTCTCCTCCGCCACATACTCCTCACACTACTTTGCCATGCCTTCCCTGCCAGACCCTGCCAGGAGTTGGCCAGACCTCTCTCATCTAAGGCTCCAGGGTGTGAAACCCCAACTTCATTTGAAAGACTTTCATTTAATAAGAGAGATGTTCCAGGGCACCCTGCTGCAAAGGGCTACAGAGGAAACTGTTATCCCAGGTTCAACCACCCAGCTACACAAAGGCCACTGCAGCCATGGTCCAAAAGAGCCCAGCTACCGCTCAAGCTGGCAGGAGAACTTGGCATCATGCATGTGGTGCTGGTTTTGTAGACATACAGAATGCAAGAATTATAAGGTCATCAAAGTTTGCACCAAGGTTTTTGAAAAAGGTCTGGGAAGCCAAGTAATGTGTGGCAGGATCAGAATCCCTACTGAAAGCCCCAGTGGTAGAGATGCATCTTGAAGCTTTGAGGGTGAATCTCAAGCTGCAATGGAGACCCCAGGATGTTAGAGATGCCAGCAATGTGGAAGGTATGCTGGGGAAAACTATTGGCAATGAATGGAGCCAGCCTGAAGGAGAGGCCATGTGGCCTGCAAATGACAAGTCCATAGGGATGGAGCTGCCCACACCTGTTCAAGCCCAGATGATGCTACCACATGCTCCAGATGCCAGACATGGAGCTATAAGATTTGTTTGTCCTGCTAGATATTGGTCTTGCTTTGGTCCAATCTTTTCTTGCTATCCTCCTGTTACTCCCTTTTGAAATGGAAATGTTTACTCTGTGCCATTGTATGTTGGAAGTATATAAATTTTTTGTTTGTTTTGTAGGGGTTACAACTAAGTTTGCCTTGAGTCTCAGTAGAGACTTTGGTCTTGGACTTTTGAACAACATTGGTACTGTCAGGACTTTGAGGACTCCTGAAGTTGGACTGATTACATTTTGCATTTTGACATGGCCTTGAGCATTTGGTAGCTAGGGGTAGAGGGTTATCATGTGAATTTAAATTGATTCCAAAAGGTCATGTACTTGAATGCCTGGTCCCCAGCTGGTGGTGCTTTTTTGAAAGTCTAGGTAACTTTGGGGCTGGGATTTAGCTCAGTTGGTAGAGCGCTGCCCTGCAGTCTCTGAGGTCCCAAGTTCAATTCTCAGCACCGCAAAAATGGGAGAAGGACCTGGCAATCCACTCCCAAGGCAACCCCGAAACAGTCAGCCATTGAAAACCCTATGAGGGTCACTATGAGTCAGATACCGACTCAATGGCACCTAACAACAACAACAATGGAACTTTAGGATGTAGAACTTAGCTGGTGGCAGAAGGTCACAAGGGGTCAGCCTAAGAAAGTTACCAGGCCCCCATTCCAGGCAAGATGTCTTTTCCTGGTCAGCCACAAGGTGAGAAACTCTCCACCATGCATTCTACTGCTGCTGCTCTGGCACACCTTCCCCACCACTGTGGACTGAAATTCTCTGAGAAATAGGCCAAAAATAAATCCTCCTTAATTTGTTTTGTCAGGTTTGTTGTCATGGCAGTATAAAATCTAATTAATACAGTGAGAGAAAAGTTTCCTGGGATCAGATCTAAAAGTTGAGGTGGGATTAACTAACAAAGAGGAAAGGGTGGCAAGGAGTGAAGCATAGGAAGTAGGGGCTGCAGAAATGCATGACAAGTATGGGGCCTAGAAGTAGGAGGGTGAGTCTACAGTAGAGAGAATGAAGGAAAACAGCCTGATGACAGATGAGTCTGCAGAGGTAGACAGGGGAACATCATTCAGGTTGTTAGAGACCAGAGTAGGAAGTTTGATCTTTGTTTTTATTTTTGTTTTTTGATACAGGCTCATGCTATGTAGTCCAGGCCAACCTCAAACTTGCAATCCTCCTGCCTCCACCTCAGAAGTTTGATTGCTATCTCAAGAGCAATACAAAGTCTTAGGATTTTAAGCAGAGAAATGACTAATCATATTTTGATTTTAAAAAGATCATTTGGGCTATAGTCTTGGATTATCTGCTGGGAAAGGGGATAGATGTAGGCTGGGAAGAGTGGATGCAAGGAAATGATATAATATGAAGGTGCCAATTGAATTCCCAAAATGTAATATAAAAAAGAAACTTAAACTAATGTTAACTAAATATTGCTATGTACTAGGTGTTTTGCACATATTATCTGGGATATTAACCCTGAGTTTGACTTTAACATCCACATTCTTTCTACTCTACTCATATAATACTCTTGGTAAGTATTATGTGAATTCATCAAATGTTCAGCACCTTCAAAGTTAACCTCTATGGCCAGGCACAGTGGTGCACACCATAATCCCAGTGACCAGGGAGGCAAAGCCAAAAGGATCACAAGTTCAAGGCCAGAGGCACTCTGCATAATTTGGTGAGACCCCCGTCTCAAGACAAAAAATAAAAGGGGGTGGGGTGCAGTTCAGCGGCAGAGTGCTTGCAAAGTGTGCATGTTGTTCTGGGTTCAGCCTCCCAGTACTTCAAAGAAAAAAAAAAGTTAACCTTTATAATATACTAAATTTTGATACAATACAGGGAAGGAACAGAAAAAAGGAAAAGATTTCTAGCTGAGGTTTTCTAAAGGAAATAGTTCTCAATCTAGTTTATTTGAATGAGGTAAAGGGTGAAAAATATTTTGTAGATTAGTGGTAATTAGTCATAGTTTGTTAGTGAACATGCTTTTAATTTTAAAAGGACAATAACCAAATAGAAAATTTTGGCTCCATTTATTGAAAGGAAACTAAAATAGCCAGAGTTGTCCCACAGTGAACTAAAACAACCAAGCTTTTATATCCCCACCTTGGTCACAGGTTGTGGGCTGCCCTTTGAAGAGTGTGGCCTTGTTCACAGGCACAGCTGAAGTGATCTCTGGAGGCACTGTCCACTGAGGGCTGTCTACTGGCAGTGCTCGTGAAACCTGGGGCAACAAATCCTTCAATAAAGTGGGGTCTGGGCAACATATGAAAATGCTCATTATGTTCCCACAAAATATTTTCATATCTTTTTATAACTCCTTGCTGCTGTTTTCTCTGTTTGGAGAAAAAAAAACTTCCTGTAAATAAAGATGTCTAAGAAGATGGGCTGGGGATGTAGTTCTGTGGTACAGCTCTCACCCAGGACATATGAAGCCCTGGGTTCAATCTCCTATACTGGAAAAAAAATTTTTTTGATTAAATTAAAACAAAAATTTCAAGACAAATTCAAAACAGAAATGTGATAGACTTATTCAACAAGGATTTTTTTATTATTATTTTTTCCAGTAGTGGGGGTTGAACCCAGGGCCTCATGCTTGCATGCTTTGCAAGTGCTATACCACTGAACTGCACCCCCAGCCCATTTTTTTCTACTTTTTGAGACAGGGTCTTGCTAAATTACACACAATGCCTCTGGTCTCGAACTTGTGATCCTGCTGCCTCTGTCTCCCAAGTCGCTGAGATTACAGGCGTACGCCACTGTGCCCAGCTTCAATGAGGATTTATTGTACATCTATTTGGTATACAGCCTCAGAACAAGATACACAGGTGTAACATAACCGAGTCAAAGTAAGGCAGGATAGAAAGACAGAAAAAAATTAAGAGGACATAAGAAACAAAAGAGCCCTTTACTCTCCCAGATCTTGTTTAAATCTCTCACTGGCTGAGAGTCAAGAATTTTGACACAGGTAACCGAACTGCTTACAAGACTGCTTGCAAATGACTATATGCTCTTTTTTGAGAAATGTCACAAACAAGATTACTAAAACAGCTAATGAGCCATGCTTCCAGCCAAGACATATATCTTGACCTCTTTGTGGCCACTGTATAGCAAGAATTCCTTTGATTTTTTTTTTTTGTCTGTTTTGTCAGCACTTCTATCTCATCTTTAAACCTGTACACTATAGCCTACTTTATAATCTCATTTATGAAGGAAAAATTCTTTAGATAAAAATTAGCATACCAAAACATTTTACTTAGTTTTTAAACTTAGATACAGATTACATCCTTTGAAGAATGTAACTTCAAAAAGTCACAAAAATCACCTATATATACCTACTGGTAAGGCACTTAAGTGCATACTTTCTCTTAATGCCTGAAATCCACTTTTGTCTCTTGATCGTGTACTTTCCTTTGCTTAATAAACTCCAACTTTGCTTCACACTGACTCATCCTGAAATTTTTTTCTGCAATGTAAGTCAAGATCCCAGCTGCTCATGAGCGAAAGTCACTGAGGAGAACTCCTCAGGCTGCGCAGCTGGCAACACCAAGTTGCTTCTCACACTGCCAGAGACAAAGGCAGGTGCATAAACCCCATTCATAGCAGAAAACAGTACAGTAATGGGGGTGAGTGGTACTGAGTACTGAATGCAAAGGATTGGGGAGGAATCATGGAGGAGGAAGAGACATAGAAACCAAAATAAACTGAATAAAAGTCTTCCAAAGCACTAAGGGAAGATGTAATAGTGACTCTATGGACATCACCCCCCTACACTGTGCCATGCCTGGTACTATTGTCAGTACTTCTCTGCTATTCATAGGATTTTCAATGGTTGGTTATTTCGGGAGTGGGTTGCCAGGTCCTTCCCCCTATCCTGGAGCACCTGGTATTCCCAGGTGGTCTCCTGTCCAAGGACTAACCAGGCTGACCCTGCTTAGCTTCTGAGATCAGGTGGGATTGGATGCTAGGGTGCTATGCCTGCAGATACTAAATCTGTAGCAATAACTTTATTCTGTAGAGGCCATGCCATCAATCATTGTCACTAAAAGGATATCAGAATGACAGGAACCAGACTTATGACGTTGTTAAGTATTCTGAGTTGGTCTCTTGGCGAATCAAGTTATACATATTACATGTGCTACAAAATTGCAATCATTATACCAATTTTATATCTTAAGTGTATTAAATAAAAATTTTAATGGCTAAATATAGAAGCTCAATAGAAATGTGTTCCCTTTCTTTCTCTTTTGGCAATTATATCCACCACTAAGGAAGATGTAGCTTATGACTGTTGTCTTCACAAGTCATCATTTATACATATATTGTACTTTCACATGTCCTGTTCATGCCACTTATTGGGTGCTATGAATTCAAAGGTAAATAACACATAGTCCTGACCCCAAGTAGTTTAGTTTGGTTGGCAGGAGTTGGAAAGGATGCGGTCCAGGTGCCAACCAAAACACTGGAACAGAGCGTGGTTAGTCTTAGAGAGAGGTAGGAGTTCTGAAGAAAGGTGGCAGATAATGGAAGGGCTAAAAGGCCACACACGGCACTTAGTTCTTCCCTTTTTTATTGGGAACTCAGGGCCTTTCTCACACTTGGCAAGTGCTCTACCACTGAGCTGCACCCCTGTCCCATTTTTTATTTTTTATCTTGAGATACAGTCTCACTAAGTTATAGGCTGCATCTGGCCTCAAACTTGGAATCATCCTGCCTCTGCCTCCCAAGTCACTGGGATTACAGGCATGTTTCACTGTGGTTGGCCCTAATTCCTCCCATCCTTTGAACATAGAAGAGCTGATGCAAAATGAAATTAAGTGATAACTGAATGTCACACATCTGCTTACTAGTAGAGTATAACTGAAACCAAGTCCTCCTAAGTTCAGCCCAGTGCTCCCTTCCAGTTTTTGCATACTTTTCTCTCCCTAAAACATCAAAGGTTGTAGAAAGAGTTTTGACTTTTCTCAAGTCAGATAACTTGTGTCTAAGACCCTATCATGAACAGATGTCAAAACCTTTGACTGAATTTATCCTCCCCAGAAATACTTGCTTTTATTTCCACTATGAGCACCAGTCAATGTACAAAGAGAGAACAGACTTCCAACATATGCACCTGAAAAAAGCACACTTTGGAAGACTCTATGCTTTTGGCTTTGAAGTGTGTATACTAACCAGCCATAAAATCATTGGGACTCCAGAGCCAGGTGCAGTGGCGCACGCCTGTAATCCTAGCAGCTCGAGAGGCAGAGGCAGGAGGATTGCAAGTTCAAGACCAGAGGCAGTCTGCATAACTTAGCGAGGCTCTGTCTCAAAAAGTAAAAAAATGGGCTGGGGGTACAGGTCAGTGATCCAGTACTTGCAAAGCAACCAAGCATAAGGCCCTGGGTTCAACCCCCAGTACCGAAAAAAAAAAAAAAATCACTGGACTCCAAGAATGAACTATAATCCCCAAGCCTAGAATTTCAAAGCCTCAGAAGATAGAATCTTAGGCAAACTTTAAAGAAGGAAAACAAAATTCATGACTTTTATTATTCTTTTTCCAATAAACTCTAAGTAGTGGTAATGCTAAGATAGGCCTCTAGGTCTGCAGTGGCAGTCACTACTAGTGAGCATTCACATACACTCTGCTGCCCTATATCAAGACAGTAGCAAAGCATTCCTTTATGTACAGTGGTTGGCCATAGCTTTCCTGAATCATATAATGTATAATACCAGCATAATGTATATTTCATATACTATAAACACTAGTTTGGGAAGCACTTACAAATAGATTCTGTATTAGTCAGCATTCCACTACTACAATGAAATACATATGGCAATTGGCTTAGGAGGAGAAAAGGTTTATTTTGGCTCATAGTTTTAGAGGTTCCAGGCCAAGATCTAATCACCTCATTGCTTTGGGCCTCTAACAAGACATATCTTGGTGGGAATGCATAGTAGAGCAAACTTCTCATCTTGTGAAGCAGGAAGCAGGAGAGGAAGATGAAGAGACTGAGTCCCATAATCCTCATCAAGAATATGCTCCCAATGACCTAAGAACCTCTGTCTAGGCTCCACTTCTTAAAGATTCCATAATCTTTCAATAGTGCCCTCCTTGGAACCAAGCCTTTAAAATACATAGAACTTTGAGGGACACTCATATAAATTATATCATTCACCCACCCCAGCCTCCGAAGTTTCATGTCCATCTCACAGTGAAAAATGCATTCCATTTCCAAGAATCCCAAAGTCTCAACATTACTTGAAAGTCTAAGTCCAAAGTCTCCTCCAAAACTCAAGGCAATCATAACACCCTGTAAAAATTTAAAAACAAAAAACAAACAAAATGAAGTTATGTACTTCTAAGATACAATGGTCCAGGGTAAACATTCCCATTCCAAAAGGGAGAAATGGGAAGACAGAAAATAATGATTGGCCCAAAGAAAGACCTAAACCCAGAAGGGCAAACATTAGGCCCTAAAGTTCCATGTCTGAATCTGTCATCTGGAGTACACTATGGTGAGACATAGCCTTCCCAATAATTTGGGCAGCACTGCTCCTAAGGCTTTGTAGCCTCTCTTGGGTACCTTGAAGTTTCCCTGGGCTGGTGGTGCATGTTGCTGACATCTCTATCTTTCCAGGATATCCATCACAGCTTCAACTGCACTCCTACTGCTCAATCACACATTGCTTTGTCAGGGGCTGCTTGCAGGAACTCTGATTCTACAGGGTACTTTCTGGCCTCCTAGATTTTCCTTTGAAATATCAATGGAAGAGCCCATGACCTGATAAGTCTTGATTCTGCATGCCTACAAAATCAGCATCACTTGGATGATACCAAGATCAGGCACCAGCCAGCACAAGTTGTACCTGGGCTTGCAGGAACCATGGCTACAGCAGCCTTTGTGTGCTCCACCAGCTGAATATGAGGAAACAATCCTAAAGCATTCCTGGGGACTCAAGTGCTAGGCAGGATGGCCTTGCAGATTTCTGAGCTACCCTCAAGGCATCTTTCCCAATGTTCTGGTGCAAAGCACTTGGCTTCTTTTTATTAGTGTGAACAACCATGCCCTCCTTGGCTGCACCTTTTATATATACTCGCTTTCTAGCTAAACTGCAAATTTTACTAATCTTCCTACTCTACTCCTCCTTGCTTCTGATTCTCACTGTAAATTTGGCCAAAAGCAACCAGTAACACTCATGCCACAGCCTGAATGCTTTGCTGCATTCCATTCTTTATAAATTACACTGCTTCAGGTATCCTATTACAACAACATGGAATAGACTGAGATAAACTGACTATAATTTTGTGTACGCATAATTATTTATCAGAGTTCATATGAACATACTCTATAATCCAGAGAAATGGGCATAAATAAGGAGGAGGAGTATATGCCATGCAAGCTTTTCAGTCTTCTTATCACAACCAAGGATGATATTCCTGACAAATGCTGTAAACCCCTGAAGATTTATGGAAAGGGATATATACCTTCAGACATATGGCTTAGTTTACAAATTAGAATATTTTAGCAGGGATGTTTCTAAAACATGTTTTTAATTTGCTTAATAAATAAGGTTTACCAGTATGGTAAAATATTCATTGGTTCCCCAGGTTGGTCACAGATTAATAAGACTCCCTTGAGAATGACTACTGTGAACTGCAATATTCTAGGCATTTTTTAAACAAGGAATTTTTTAACCTAGTAATTTTTAAATCAAAGAATATTTGCCTATTAATTTTTATCACATTTTCTTCCCTTAGAACTTCATAAACTTCATGTATTCTGTAACTAAATATTAGTATAAGGTCAATCTTTTGTTGTCCCTCCTTTTAGAGGATTTTGTTTTTAGAAAAAGCTATTTGCTTAAAGAACTATTTCTTTATCTCATATCTGCTGATAATCATTCTGTATGTATTTCTCCAATATAGCATGAGTTTTTGATCTGCTGATTTGAGTTTTCTTCTCCTATCTATGAATTCTTTTTATAAAGATATTCATGGGCAATAATCTAAATAGACATTTCTCAAAAGAAGACACACAAATGGCTAAGTGCTATCAAAAAAAAAAAAAAAAAAAAGTTCAACCTTACTATCCATCAGGGAAGTGCAACAATGAGATACCACCTCACCCTGTTACTGAAGTCCCAGAACCAAAGCCTGACTCTGGGGATCTCAACTGGCTAGAAAAACAAGGCAAAGGTGTTGATGGCAAAACAGGAAAAGGAATTTTAATTTCAGTGTGGACATACTGAGCAGATAAGTCTAAGGTTGTCCTGTGGGTGACAGCAACAGCCTTGAGGGGAATGAACAAAGCAAGGGTTGGGAGCAGGGGTTGTACAGCACTCAGTCTTATCAGTGTCGAGGAATTTGCTGCTACTTGGTGGGGGTTGCAGTAATCTGCACTTGGTGTCTGGAAATTGCCTCCATTTGATGCTGAGGAAGATGCTGTCACTCAGGGTGTAAACTCCATTTAATTGGCAGGGTTTTTATCTAACATACCTGTGATCTTGTAATGGGGCAGGGGTAATTCACTTCCTATGGGATGACTGATTCTGCATAAGGGGTGATCTGCCTACAAGAATCCACTGTTCCTGGGAGGTGTAGAGCAAAGCCTTCCAGGCACCAATCCAGGGGTTCTGAAACATAACATTGGAAATGGCCCTGTAAATATTGCAAATACCTTAATTACTCACCTTGGTGTCTTCACCCTTGAAGGGGGAGGGGTTTCTAGGTTTAGATGACCACTCCTTAAATGATTAACATGCTTACTGTGGAGTTAAGCAGGAATTTGATCCAAAGCAAAGGAAAGTTTAAGGCTGAGGTGTCAAGTTTATCCTGCTTTTATTTACCCATTGGGCATCTGCAGACTCAAAGTAAGAGTCAATGTTTATGGTAAACATAGCCCCTAAATCCTTGTTATAACCCTCAGTAAGAATGGCTATTATCAAAAGTGGAGTATTGGAATATCCCATAATTATTGTGTCTCGACCAATGTAGTCCTTTATTTCCCATAAAGTTTGTTTTATGATGCTAGATGCCCCTGTATTTGGAGAGTATATATTAAGTAGCATTATTGGTTCCTCATTGACTGTTCCTTTTAGTAATATGTAGTGTCCTTCTTTATCTCTTCTAATTAGTTTTAGATTGAAGGTTAATCTACCTGATATTAGTATTTTGACTCCTGGGTTTTTTGGTTGCCCCCTGTTTGGTATATTATTTTCCAGCCCTTAATTTTCAATCTATTACAGTCTTTGTGGGTTAGGTGAGTCTCTTGAATGGCAGAAATTGAGGGTTGTTGGTGGAGTTGTAAATTGGTTCAATCACTTTGGAAATCAGTATGGAGGTACCTCAAAAAACTGAAAATAAATCTACCATATGACCCAGCTATAATATTATTGGGAATATACCCAAAGGGAGATGTGCCATCATACCACAGAGACACCTACATCTCCATGTTCAATGCAGCACTTTTCACAATAGCAAGGATATGGAATCAACCAAAGTGCCCATCCACAGAAGAATGGATAAAAAAATTTATGGTACATATACACAATGGAATATTACTCGGCAATTAAAAAAATGAAATAATATCATTTGCAGCAAAATGGATGGAATTGGAGAAAATCATCTTAAGTGAATGAACACAAGCCCAAAAAGAGAAATACCATATGTTCTCACTCATATGTGAGAGCTGAACCAAACTTAAATGAAGGAAAAAATCCTGTACATAAATTGTAACATAATAAAAAGCTCATGTAAACTTAGCATAGGAGGGACAATTTAAGGAATGTAAAGAAGGAGGGAGAGATCTAGCAAAAGGAAGCGATGATGGGAGAAGATGGGAGGGGGATAAGGGCCAACGAGGATGGAGGAAGCAAGAGAGGTCAACCTCAATGTAAACAGCTCAATTTTATTAATACAGGAAACAATAGTAATAATATAATAATACCAATAATTCCAAAGGATGGTGATAATGCATATGGACTAGATCACTCATGTAAATACTGTTGAGAATGTAATTTTGTATATGCATGACTATTTATCAGAGATAGATCACTACAGAAAAAAAGTTTGGACTTAAATCAAAATCGGGATGCACATGCATAGATAAGCATTCCCACAAAAAGACATACAAATAGAAAGGAGATCATTGATAGGGGAGAAAAGGGGAGGAGGGTCATGAAAGGGTAAGGGGGAAGTTATGTGAGCAATGTACAATGATATGCATATATGAAAATGTCACAATGAAATACATGTCAGAATGAAACCCATTAAGTTGTACATTAAAAATTTCCAATAAAAAAAAGAATGGCTATTATCAGAAAGATTAAAGATAATGAGTGCTGGAAAGAATATATAGAAAAAGGAATCCTTGCACATGGTTGGTGGGAGTATAAATTAGTACAGCTATTATGGAAAGCAATATGGTGATTCTCACAAAATTAAAAATAGTACTACCATATGAGCCATAATCCCACTGCTGGGTATATGTTGAAATGAAAATAAACCAGTCTGTCAAAGAGATATGTGCACTCCTATGTTTATTGCAACACTATTCATAATAACCAAGATATGGAAACAACCTAAGTGACCATCAACTGATAATGAATGAAGAAAATATGATACACTTACACAATAGAATACCATTCACCCATTTTTAAAAAAGAATGAAATCCTATCATTTGTGTTGACACCAAGCACAGAAAGACAAGTACTGCATGATCCCACTCACCTGTAGAATTTAAAAAAGATGATCTCATAATAATTGAGAGTAGAATGGTGGTTACTAAAGGCTGGGTAGAGTAGGGGAGAGGAAAAAATGGGAAAAAGTTGATTAAGGGTACTAAATTACAGTAAGAAACTAATAAGAAGTTCTGGTGTGCTAGTGAACATTAGGGTGACTATAGATAACAATAATGTACTGCATATTTCAAAAAGCTTGTTGTTGTTGTTAGGTGCTGTCCAGTCAGCGTCCAACTCATAGCCACCCTACCTACAATAGGTGAAACACTATTGTTAGTGCTTCTCTGCTATTCACAGGGTTTTCGATGGCTGATTGTTTTTTGGGAGTGGGTTGTCGAGTCCTTCTTTCAAAGATAATAATAATGTACTATGTATTTCAAAAAGCTAGAAGAAAGGATTTTCAATCTTTTCACCATATGGAAATGACAAATGCTTAAGGAGATAGATAACGTTAACTTGATTTAAACATTACACAGTGTAGCTGGGCACGGTGGTGCATGCCTGTAATCCCAGCAACTCAGGAGGCAGAGGCAGGAGAATTGCAAGTTCAAGACTAGAGTTAGTCTGCATAATTTAGCCAGACCCTGTCTCAAAAGGTAAAAAAATGGCTGGGGGTGCCACTCAGTGGTACAGCACTTGCAGAGCATGCAAATATGAGGCTCTGGGTTCAACCCCCATTACCACACACACACAAAAAAATTACACAATGTGCACATGTGTCAAAAGATCACATGGTACTCCCTTAATATGTATACTTTTTTGTTTTTATATATCAAAAGACAAACTTAATTTTTTAAAAATAATAACAAATAAAAATTTAAAAATATTTACCCCACACAATATTTTAAGAGAGAGAGAGAGAGAGAAAGAGAGAGAGAGAGAGAGAGAGAGAGAGAGAGAGAGATTTTGGTACAAGTATTCATTCCATTTGGAAGAACTAACTACTACATCAACTACAGCAACAGGATAATTGTTTTTGTTAGGTGTACAACAGAATGAAACACTACCCAACACTATACTGTGTATACTGTCTTTTTATGTTTGAGACAGTTGTTGTAGCCACTATGTTTCTTCTCATTTTGAGTCTTGCCACATCAGCAAAAGGAGGTCCCAGGGGCTTTACTCTATTTCCATCATTAAGGGTGATTCTACTTTGAGGAGGCAACTCTTCCCCAGTCGTTTCTTGAATACCTTCAACCCGGGGGTCTGATTTTCTGGCACTATATTTGACAATGCTTCTCTGTTATTCATAGGGTTTTCAATGGCTAATTGTTTCAGAAGTGGGCTGCTGGGTCCTTCTTCCTAGTTTATCTTAGTCTGGAAGCTCGGCTGAAACCTGTCCACCATGGGTGACCTTGCTGATATCTGAGATACAGGTGGCCTAGCTTTCAGCATGACAAGCTGACAGACACATAGGGGAACAATTATCCTAGTAATAGATAATCTTTGTCCTCCATTACAATTATCTTCTTTTCAGCTGCTTTCATCTTTATCTCTTAGCCATTGTTGAAGCACTAATCAAATTTCAATTTATTTATGGCAAGCTTATGTGTGTTAGTCAACTTTCTGTCACTGTGACCAATTACCTGAGAAATCACTTTAAAGGAGGGAAAGTTTGTTTTGGTTCACAGTTTCAGAATCTTCCATTCCTGCATGGTACATGCCTGTAATCTCAGTGACTTGGGAGCTGGGGCTGAGACAGGAGGATCTAGAGTTCGAGGCCAGAGGCAGCCTGTACAACTTACCAAAACCCTGTCTCAAAATTAAAAACTTAAAAATTGGACTATGGGTGCTGCTTACTGATGGAGCACTAGCCTAGCATGTGCAAAGGACCTAGGTTCAACTCCCAATACTGAAAAAATAAATAAGCAAATAAATGAATGAATAAAACCTTCTCCCAAAAAAAGAAAGAAAGAAAGTTTCAGTCTATGGTTGCTTGGCCCTGTTGCCTTTGGGCCTGTGGCAAGGCAAGACATCATGGTGAAGCAGGTAATAGAGCAAAGCTGTTCATCTCCTGACAGCTGGGAGGCAAAGGTGTAGAGAGGGAGGAGCCAAGGTTCCAATCAAGGACACAGCCCTGATGACCCACCTGCTTCCCACTAGGTATCTTCCCATCTCCTAAAGTTTCTACCACCTCCCATTCATACCACCCTGCGAACCAAGCTTTCAACACATGGACTGTTTGGGCACACTCCAGAACCAGATTACAGCACTGCATGATAACTGCTACCGTCACCCCAGTGTGTTGGTCATGGTACAAACAGGAAATAAGCAAAAGCTGGATGAGTTAAGGAATATTTAATTAAAAAAAAAAGGGCCATTTACAAAGGTATGGAAAGAATGTAGGATAACCCGAGGGGATAGCCAAGCGCTCTAGGTTTCTTACCAGGTACTAGTACCACCCTTCACCCTTAAGGATATAGGGAGGAAGTGATTATCACTCTTCCGAGAGAGCAAGCTACTTTGGTGAGGACGTGGGCTGGGAGACATGACCTTCACTTAAGGATCTGAGCCCTGTGGCCTCATAGGAAGGGAGCAAGGGGAAAAAAATGTCCCTTTCCTTTGAATGTTTCCCATTGTCCCTTTCCTTTGAATGTTTCCCATTGCTCTGATCACCTCAATATGAAGCTAAAAGTCGAGAAAGCTTGTTGATGTGCTCCATACAGGTCAGCCTCTACCTTCAAAGACATAAAACAGAGGACAGGAAGGTGGATACAGGCCTAGAAGGACAAAATGAAGATATTTAACATTCCCATTTTACACTCTGCAGCCATAGCCCTGTGGCATCCGACCCCATCAGCTCTCGGAAGCTAAGCAGGGTCGGGGCGGGTTAGTACCTGGATGGGAGACCGCCTGGGAACACCAGAAGCTGTAGGCTTGGGAGAAGGACCCGGCAAGCCCCTCCCAAAAATCAATCTACCATTGAAAACCCTATGAACAGCAGAGTGACAATAGTGTTTCCCCTGTTGTGCAGAGGGTCGCCGTGAGTCGGATACCAACTCGACAGCACCTAACAAAAACAACAACAACAACATTTTACACTGCTACTGATGCTTCACTACTCTTTCTCCAATGGTAGATGGTTAGAAAGGTAATTAGATAGTCAAGTATTTTATGGGACAAAGAGAAAAAAATCATACCCAGGCCTTTTGAGAGAGAGAGAGAGAGAGAGAGAGAGAGAGAGAGAGAGAGAGAGGGAGGGAGGGAGGGAGAGGGAGAGAGGATGGGAAGGAAGAGGACAGAAGGAGAGAGGGAAAGGAAGGAAAGAAGAGAAGGAGGGAGGGAGGGCCATAAGAAGCTGGGTGCCATGGCACATGCCTGTAATCCCAACAAATTGGGAGCTGAGGTAGGAAGTTTACAAATTCAAGGCCAGAGGGAGCCTGCACAATTTAGAGACACTGTCCCAAAATGAAAACTAAAAAAGGGGCTGGGATGCTGCTTCAGTGGTAGAGCATTTGCCTAGCATGTGCAAGTCCCTGGGTTCAGCCTCCTAATACTGTGGAAGAAAAAGAAAAAGAAAAGAAAGCAAAAGCTCCTCATAGTCATGTATCTCATTACTTTTGGAAACCATTATGAACTGTTTCTTTTGTTGTTACAGTTTTTAATAGCATCCAGGAGATGGCAGCATTGCTAAGGTATATCACTATTTAGAAATCAAATGTTCAAAATATTTTTCACAATTACCAATGATAAACCTCCTGAATGGAAATAACTTTTTAAAGTGTGGTTGTTCCCAAAGAACTAAGTAAAATGCAGAAATACTAAATTATTGTCAAACAATAGAATGGCTCCATGAAGGTAGTTATTCAAGAGTACATATATCCCAGTGTTCAGCTGGACACAACTGCACTTGCCTGTAATCCCAAAGAATTGGAGACTGAGGCAGGAAGATCATGAGTTGAAGGCCAGAGACAACCTGTGCAACTTGGTGAGATCCTGGCTCAAAATAAAGACATAAAAAAGGAGTTGGAGGTGTGGCTCAGTGGTTGAGTACTTGCCTAGCATGTGAGAAGCCTTAGGTTTGGCCCCCACTACTGTAAAAAAAAAAATAGAAAAGCAAAGAAAAGAAAAGAAGAAAGGAAAGGAAAGGAAAGGAAAGGAAAGGAAAGGAAAGGAAAGGAAAAGAAGAAAGGGGAAAAGAAAAGGAGAAAAAGAGTACATATATCCCAGTGCTTTGCCTGATAATGTCCTCAAATTCAAAAGAGACATACATCTATAAATATGTATAGCATTATACAGTGTTTATAAAATTTGCATAAATCATAAAGCTTTAAAATTGTCTGCTGTAGATATATAATACATAATCTACAAATGTACTCAAAAGTAAGTTGAATAACTAGAGGCATCTATTCACAAATCATATATAAAGTATCTTGTTTCAGATGCAGTGACTAAAATCTAGATAGCTCAGATATCACATTAGCTATTAGAAAATAGCATTAATCTGCCTTTCAATATCATTCTTCAACTGCTTTAATCATATACAACATTTAAACTTGTGAAGTTATAAAGATGTACATAGATATTGTCAATATTCTGGGCCAGGTTTCAGCTAGAGACAGAAAGTAAAATGTAAAAAAATAAAAAAACAGGAAAAAAAAAACCACAAAAAGCCCTGTGACTACATAAACTGTCAGTCTGATCTGGAGACAGACAAAGGCAATGAATTAGGATACAATTGGATCTTGCACCAATAAGGCTGGTGCTATCAATAGTAACAATGTACCTGGGAGGGCCACTTGCCAACTCCACCCTAGGAGTCACAGAAGACTTCACCCAGGAAGGAAGACTATGTGGTAGCATTTGCCAGGCTGATCACAGGGAGAAGGTTGATCTACACATAAGAAAGAGCAAGCAAAAAGGGAGGGAAGATATGAAATAGCATACTCTACTCCAGTGGTTGGGAGAAGGACCTGGCAACCCATTCCTAAAAAACAATCAGCCATTGAAAATCCTGTAAATAGCAGAGAAGCACTGAAAATAGTGTTTTGCCTGTTGTACATGAGGTTGCTATGAGTCAGAAACAGACTCGATGGCACCTAACAACAACTCCAGTAGTTAACCAGAGACAATTATAACCCTAGGGGAGATTTCACAATGTCTGGAAACATTTTTGTTGTCTCAACTGGAGAAGGGATAATGGCACATGGTGGGTGAAGGTCAGGAAAGCAGCTAAACCTTCTCTAATATGCAGAAGGCCTCTCATAACAAATAAATTATCTAACCCAAAATAGTGCCACTGTGGGTAACTGCCATAACCACAAATTGCATCTCTTTGAAAGACAAGGTTACATAGAGAAATAGGAAAGAGGCAAGAGAGGAAGCCACAAAGATAAAGAGGTGACAAAATTAGGGAAGCTTTAGTGACCCAAAAAATAAAGGAAAAAAATGTTCAGCTCTTATTCTAATTGTGAAATAAAGCCAAACATGATCAGATTTGCATAGCAGAAAAATCATTGCAGTTGCAGGAAAAGAATGAATTAGAGATAGCTGGCTTGAGAAATGACAAACATGATGTTTTAGCAATTTCACTTCTGTTATCTTTATCAAGGGGAATATCTTCAGAATTCAAAAAAAAACAGAAGTTCTGGTAAAAGAAAACTGAAACTCAAGATTGATGGCAAGATTGTAAGAGTGCAAGTAGTGGCTCTAATGATTTCAAGATTTCTGACAAAGATAAATTAAAATGGCACATCTACGGCTCATTTCCTGGCTCTCTCCTTCCTGACTGCCAGCCCTGCAGGCCCCAGGGCTCTTGCTTGGCCTGGTGTCTCCTTTGGCTCCATACCTTGGCTCCCATTCTTTACCTATCCCAACAGATTGGCAAACAAGATTTGACTTGCTCTCCTGTCCCTTGGTGCCAGCCAGGAGGGTTGGAGAAGCCTCACTCCTTAGCATCAAGCATAGCCACACTAACCCCTTAAGGCTGGTGGTAAGAGGGGTGGTGAAGGTTTGCTAAACTACCTTCTAAATTGTTTTGTAAAGGGAAGTCATACTTTTCCCTCCAGTTTGTCCTTCCTTCTTCCTTTCCTTCCCCTCCACCCATATTAGCACCTCCTCATTATACCCACATGCCTGCAGCTGTAGCCCTGTGGCATCTGATCCCGTCAGATCTCAGAAGCTAAGCAGGGTCAGGCCTGGTTAGTACCTAGATGGGAGACCGCCTGGGAACACCAGAAGCTGTACGCTTGGGAGAAGGACCTGGCAACCCCCTCCCAAAAATCAGTCTGCCATTGAAAGCCCTATGAACAGCAGAGAAGCACTGACCATAGTGTTTCGCCTGTTGTATGTAGGGTCGCTATGAGTCGGATACCAACTCAATGGCACCTAACAACAACAACAACAACATTATACCCACACCCTCCACAACCCAGGTCAGCTGCCTTGTAAGTACCTGTCATATTTTCTCCATGCTTATGTAGACAAAGTAAATACAGAAAATACTAAGTGAAATAAAACATAAGGATAATACCACACCGTTATTCCTCCATGCCACCCCTCTCTCTTTTGGATGTTCCCCAGAGAGCAAGGAAGTTCATTGATGTAGGTCATAGAGGTCAATCTCTGCTTCCTGGAACACAAAGCAAAAGAAGAGGACCTTAAATCAAAAGAGGAAAAAATATATATTCAGCACAATCTTTTTTTTTTTTTTTACAGTCTCTATACCTGTACTTGGGCTGGAATTTAGCTCAGTTGGTAGAGGACTGCGCTGCAGTCTCTGAGGTCCTGAGTTCAATTCCCAGCACCGCAAGAATGGGAGAAGGGCCTGGCAATCCACTCCCAAGGCAATCTCAAAACGGTCAGCCATTGAAAACCCTATGAGGGTCACTATGAGTCAGATACCGACTCAACAGCAACTAACAACAACAACAACAATACCTGTACTTTACCATACAACTCAAAAAATAAAGTGTTACCTATATCACTGAGTCTCCCAACATACTCCTCTAAGATCTCCTCCCCTCTCATCTCCCTCTCCTCCTTTTCCTTCTCCTTCTCTCTCTCTCTCCTCTCTCTCTCTTCTCTCTTTTATCTCTTCAGCACTGGGGGTTGAATGTAGTGCCTCACACATGCTTAGCAAGTGCTCTACCACTGAACAACACCCTCAGCCCCATTTTTATCTTTTATTTTAAGACAGGGTCTCATTGAGTTGTGCAGGCTGCCTCTGGCCTCAAACTTGTGATCCTCCTGCTTCAACCTCCTAAGTCACTGGGATTACAAGCATGTACTACCACTCCCGCTCTCCTTTCTCTCTCTTAAAGTGTATGTTTCTCCTTCCAAAAATAGTTTATATTTCTACTACAAAGGCACATATGTAGGAAGTTATATGATGTTATTTCAATGTTTATAATCTTTGCATAAATACTTATATGAAATGAGTTTTTTTGCTATTTTCACTGTTGTTTTTGAGATTCATCCATGTCATACATGTAGCCCTAGATTCTTCATTTTCAGTGGGGTATGTCAGATGTTTATAGAAATTGAGGTAATATCCAATTGTTTACCAATTTTCATTGTTACAAGCAAGTCTATAAAACATTCTGAAAGGTATCTCTTTATGCATATGTGTAAGTCTCTCTATGGATGTGGAAGCTTATGATAGATTTATACATATATCTTGGATTGGGTCCTCTAGAAAACCAAACCAAAAGCAAGGATGAAAATGTGGACACTTTATTTAGGAGGCTCAAAACCAGGGCAGCAACTATAAGGAAAAGGGAAACCCAGGAAAGAAAAGATCCAAAGTAATATAATGCAATGCATTATCATGCTGGCCACTGTATCACAAGCCACAAAAAGATAGCAGATGACAGAGGAAACAGGTTCACATGCCATGTGAAACTTTGGCAGGAATGCTGAAAGAAGAAAGCATGCCAAAGCACTACCTACAAAATGAAAATGGAAGAGTATTAACTGCCAATCTCTCTTCCCCTCTCCCTCTTCACACAAGTCAAGGCTCAACTCACAAGAAAGTGAATTCTTTTACCCCTGCATTTCAAGATTCCATCATCTGGCTTCTTGGAATCCACTCAGAAAGTCAAATCTCATAGCCTGTGTGTAACATTATATACAAATATAGAAGTGGAGGAGGCATTCACTGAGAATGGGGCTTGACTTAAGCAAACAGTATGAAAACTATGAAAATCTAGGCTTTCGACTCTGACTTCAGCCAGCCCACAGGGTTAAGCAAAAGCACCAGCAAAGACAACAATTATCAGTGCAAACTAGGAGGTAGACAGTGCCTTTAGGAAGAAAGAAGCAATTACAAGAATCTGAGGAACTGGTGTGTGCTCAACACAGTATGCATATTTTCAGTTTTACCTGATGTTGCAAAATTACTTTCCAAAGTAATTTTATGGTCACCAACAAGCTAAATTTTCCAGTTGTTCCACATTCTTTTCTACAATAAGTATTATCGTGCTCCAGAAATTTAGCAATCTGATGGATATATGGTGGTATTTCATACTATTTTAATTTGTATTTATTAGCAATAAGACTGGATATCTTTTCATTCAGTGAATTATCTGTTCAAGTATTTTTCCAGCTTTTCTTAGTTTCCTTGCCCTTTACATACTAATTTGTGATGTTCTGTAAATTCTCTAAGTATGAAAATGTGAATATGTTTTCACACTGTAAACTTTTCTTCTCAGTCTACATATTTGCACCTTCTATATGTATCTTGATGAAGAGAAGTTAATTTTAATATAATCAGATGTATCAATTATTTCTTTTACTTCAGTCTTTTATTAGGAATGACTACTTAAATTTATCAATTATTTCTTCAAAATCTACTGATATATTTAGAAACTCATTAACATGACTAGCTATACTGATAGTTTTCATGATATTGAACTATCCTTGAATTCCTATAATAAGTGCTAATTGAGCATTCTTTATTATTGATACCTAGTTATTAATAATTAGGTTATATTTATCAATATTTTATTCAATTTTGCATCAAGATTAATACATGATAATAGTCTCTGGCTTAGTTTTCTGTAGTATCATGATCAAGATTAGTAGTAAAATCCTTTGGAATCATAAAACATAGAAATTTCCAAATTTTCCCTGTCTGCATGATGCCAAAGCTTTAGTTAACTTTAACTATATACAACTACATTTGTAGAAATCTGTCCCTTTCCTGTAAATTTCCATTCCTTTTCATATTCCTTGCTCCAAAAACCACTCTGTCCAGGACACACTTTGAAGAAATCTCTTCTTGGTGGCCCTAGTAAAACACATCTCTCACTCCAATAAGTATTTATGTACTTTATGACTGAACTTTACCTGTTCTCTACATTAGCTCCTTTAAAGAATTATTTGCTATGAAACCTTCTCATGTAGCTTCTATATAGAGGACTGAAGTCAGGGTCCCTCCACCAACTCTAATACTCATTTATTAGCTAATCCGTGAGCCCTACATTTTATTTCAGTCACTTTTCTTTTCTTTTCTTTCCTTTTCTTTTCCCCTCAACAGTAATCTATGTAATGATGTATGTCTATTAAAAACAGAAACAAAAAAGAAAACATGATTTTTATTGTTTGCCAGTAAGCCACCATGGTGAATTTCAGTCTTCCAATGTTACATCACTGAATGTGAAGTAGGGAAGAAATATCCATAGTTGGCTGTTAGGAGCCAATGAGAGCTGGTTCCAACATATCACTGAATCAGGGTTCTTCCTCCACACATGTTAGAGGGCTATGCCAGACTAGGGAGGAATTAAAACATTAAAGAATTTTTAATTTTATCTTGGAGGTAATAGGAAGACTAGTATTGCCCTTAGTCTGCAGCAAGTAGGATTCTTTCCTGGACCCTGAGCCCCACCAAGGTGACAGGACCCTAAGGTCCATTTCTTTTCTTCAGGGCACTCTCAAACATACTACCTTTCCCCCCTTTCCTACCCTCCTCCAAATGTGGTTGCTCAGATACTTTCATATCTTGATATATATGAGGTGTGATCAAAAGATATGGTGAATGTTTAAATTTTATTACAGTAAAAGACACACTGCCATTAATCCCCCTCAAAACACTCCCCCTGGGTTCAAACACACTTATTCCTTCATTCTTGCCACTTTCTTTTTTTTTATTATTAGAAATTTTTAATGTACATCTTAATGTGATTCATTTTGACATGCTTTTCATTGTGACAATTTTCATATATGCAATTTGATAAACATTATTCATATAGGTTACCCCTTACTCTCCCCTATGTTCCCCCCTCCCCCTTCCCTTCTAAGTTTCCCATCCAAGTCTTCTCTATCTTTTACTATGTAGTATTTTTCTATATGTCCTTGGGTTCCATTTCTGTTTAAGATAGAAACTTTTCCTGTAGTGGTCTTTGTTTTTATCTTGTTAGAACAATTACATGCAATTTCTAGTCCATTTATATTGACCTCATTCTTATCTTCCCTCCCCCCCCTTTTCTTGCCACTTTCTGAAGCAGTTCTGGACGTCCTCTTTCATGAGTATCTTTAGTTGAGCTGTCCTGGCTGCCTTAATGTCTTGAATGGATTTGAAACATTAACCTTTCATGGTCATTTAGACTTTTGGGAAGACCCAGAAGTAGCACAGAGCCAGATCCTGTAAATAAGGGGGATGAGGGCATACCTTGTTGTTTTTATTTGACAGGAATTGCCATAGCAAAAGCCATGTGTGACATAGAGGATTGTCATGATAGAGGATAAAACCAAAGACACAAAAGAGAACTTCTAGAACCACTTCAGAAAGTGGCAAGGATGGTAGGATATGTGTGTTCAAAGCCAGGGGGAGTATTTTAAGAGGAAATAATGACAATTCATCTTTAACAATAAGAAATTTTTTAAAATTTTAAATGTTTAGCCATGTGTGGTGGCACATATCTATAATCCCAGTGACTCAGGCAGCAGTGGCAGAAGGATCATGAGTCTGAGGCCTGAAGCATCCTGCATAACTTAGCAAGACCCTGTCTCAAGATTTAAAAAAAAAATTCATGTAATCCCATTTATCTATTCTTGTTGAAACTTTTTGAGCAATTGGAGTCCTATTAAGGAAATACTTTCCTATGCCTATATGGTGGAGTGTATTGCCTATCTTGCCTTCTGTAAGTTTTAAAGTTTCTGGTTTTAAGTTGAGGTCTTTTATCCATTTTGAGTTAACGCTCATGTATATTGAGAGATGAGGGTCAGTTTTCATTTTTCAGTCAGTGGAATTTTAATGGGTATTGCATTAAATCTACAGATTGCTTTTGGTAGGATAGCCATTTTTACTATATTAATTCTTCCTATCCAGGAGCAGGGAAGGTCTCCATTTTTCAGTGTCCTCTGCTATTTCTTTCTTTAATATTTTGAAATTTTCCTTGTAGAGATCTAAAGAGTCTTTGGTTAGATTGACTCCAAGGTATTTAATTTTCTGGTGGGCTGTCATGAATGGTATTTTTTCTGAAATTTCCTTCTCTTCCTGTTTGCAGTTGGTGTAAAGAAAAGCTATTGATTTTTGTGTGTTAATTTTATAGCCTGAGACTTTCCTGAAGGAGGTCATTAGTTCTAGCAGTTTTCTAGTTGAGGTTTTGGGGTCTTTCAGGTATAGGATCATATCGTCTGCAAATAAGGATAACTTGACCTCTTCATTGCCAATCTGTATCCCTTTGATTTCTTTCTCTTGCCTGATTGCCCTGACAAGGACTTCAATTACTATGTTAAATAGAATAGGAGAGAGAGAACATCCTTGTCTTGTTCCAGATCTAAAAGGAAATGGTTTCAGTTTTTCTCCATTTAATATAATGTTGGCTGTAGGTTTGTCATAAGTGGCTTTTATGATATTAAGGTATTTGCCTGTTATACCTATCTTCTTTAGCATTTTTATCATGAAAAGGTGCTGCACCTTGTCCAAGGCCTTTTCAGCATCAATTGAGATGATCAAGTGGTTTTTATTTGCCAGTTTCTTGATATGCTGGATTACATTAATTGATTTCCCTTTGTTAAACCAGCCTTGCATCTGTGGTATAAATCCCATTAAAAAGCTTCTGCACAGCAAAAGAAACAATTAACAGAGTCAAGGAAACCCCCACTGGATGGGAAAAAATTTTCACATCCTATACATCAGAGAAACGTCTAATTACCAGAATTTATAAAGAACTCAAGAAAAAAGCTCCCAAAAAAACAAATAACCCAATACTCAAATGGGCAAAGGAACTGAGTAGACAGTTCTCAAATGAAGAGGTCCGTAAAGCCGTGAAACACATGAAAAAAATGCTCAGTATCCCTAGCCATTAGGGAAATGCAAATTAAAACAACTCTGAGATTTCACCTTACACCAGTAAGAATGGCCAAGATCAATTAAAAAAAAATAATAACAACAAATGCTGGTGAGGTTGCGGGGAAAAGGGAACACTCTTACACTGTTGGTGGAGCTGTAAATTGGTCCAACCACTGTGGAAATCAGTATGGAGGTATCTTTAAAAACTAAAAATAGATCTACCGTATGACCCAGCTATAACACTTTTGGAAATTTACCCAAAGGGAGATGGGTCATCATACCACACAGACATCTGCATCTCCACCTTCAATGCAGCATTTTTCACAATAGCAAGGATATGGAATCAACCAAAGTGCCCTTCAACAGAAGAATTTGTACGTATACACGATGGAATACTACTCAGCAATCAAAAAAAAATGAAATAAGGACATTCACAGCAAAATGGATAGAATTAGAGAAAATTATTTTAAGTGAATGAACTCAAGCTCAGAAAGAGAAACACCACATGTTCTCACTCATATGGGGGAGCTGAATCAAAATTATAAGAAGGAAAAATCCTATACAAAGGGCAGATCAAAATAAAAGATAAAAAATGCTAAGAATGGTGTTATTGCCAGGCATGGTGGCGCACGCCTGTAATCCCAGCGACTTGGGAGGCAGAGCCAGGAGGATAGCAAATTCGAGTCCAGAGGCAGTCTGCGTAACTTAGCAAGACCCTGTCTCAAAAAGTAAAGAAAAAAAATGGGCTGGGGGTGCAGCTCAGTGGTCCAGCACTTGCAGAGCATGCAAGCGTGAGGCCCTGGCTTCAACCCCCAGTACCGGAAAAAAAAAAAAAAAAAAGAATGGTATTACTATAGATGGTCTAGAAAATGCATGCAATAGTTCTGACAAGGTAAAAACAAAGTTTACTGCAGGAAAAGTTTCTATCTTAAACAGAACTGGAACCCAAGAATATATATAAAAAAAATACTACCATAAAAAGACAAGTAAATGATAAAGAAGTCTTTGATGGGGGGTGGGATGGGGGGAAGCATAGAAGAGGGTAAGGGGGAAACTATATGAATAATGTGCAACACAATGCATGTATGGAAATGTCACAATGAAAAGCATGTCAGAATGAATCACATTAAGGTGTACATTAAAATTTTCCAATAAAAAAAAGAATTTTAGAAGTACAGCTAGAAGTACAGCTCAGTGGTAGAGCACTTGTGAAATATGAGCAAGGCCCTGGGTCCAGAAATAAATAAATAAATAAATAAATAAATAAATACACACACATACATATACATATATATATGTACATATATGTACATATATATGTATATATATATGTATATGTATCTATATATACATACATATAGATAGATAGATAGATATAGATATTGTTGTTGTTATTAGGTGCCGTCGAGTTGGTATCTGACTCATAGCGGCCCTCTGTACAACAGGGGAAACACTATTGTCAGTGCTTCTCTGCTGTTCATAGGGTTTTTCAATGGCAGATTGATTTTTGGGAGGGGGTTGCCAGGTCCTTCTCCCAAGCGTACAGCTTCTGGTGTTCCCAGGCGGTCTCCCATCCAGGTACTAACCAGCCCCGACCCTGCTTAGCTTCCGAGATCTGACGGGATCAGATGCCACAGGGCTACCACTGCAGGCATATATAGATATATATTGAATTTAAATATTCACCATATTTTTTGATTACTCTTCACGGTTTTCATCCATGGTTCCTGGAGTATAATTCTCTCCACAAGGCAGGCCCAAGAAACTAGAATTTCTCTTCCCCAAAGCAGGTCATAGAAACTCTAATCCTCAACTGCCTTTCTGTCTTGGGGCTAACCATAAAGAAATTCTCTGACCTTCCTTTGTATGATAGTAGGTCATACAGAAGACCTTCCTCATTCCAGAAAAGTTCTGCATCAACACTAGAAGGAGGAATGCTGCACAGAGAGGCCAAAAATGTTGAAGCAGATAGACCTTGTTGGGTTTCCTACCCAGTTTATTAGCGTTAGATCATATCCTTTTTCTGCAATCACATTTCAGTGTAGTTGTCTGTGATTCACTCGCACTTATGCAGGAAAGTCCCCATAAATCTTCAAAAGAACAGGATTCAAAGAAAGAACAGACAGCTAAACACACAGGGTTGCTGGAGGGTAGTGTGCCCAGAGAGGACATAGAAGCTCTATGCCCCTTCTCACATTTCCATTTGCAACTCTTCACCTGTGTCCTTTTTCAAAAATATCTTTTATAATAAACCAGTAAAGGGAAGTGTTTTCCTGAATTCTGTGAGTCACTCATACAACTTAGTCAAACATGAGGAGGGTATTGTGGGAGCCTAAATTGATAGCTGGTAGTATTGGGGACTGAGTTCTCAACTACCTTCAAGTAGACAGTGTCAGAACTGCATTAGACTTGAGGACACCTACCTGGTATCCTCTGCAGAATTAATTGCTTTCTTAGTGAGTGGGAACCACCCCACCCTGACATGTGATGTCAGTGTTGACTGTGGTATGAAAATAGAAGAAAATAGATGTATTGTTTTTCCTGACTGACAGAGATATCCAGAGGAGTTTCTGGAGTCCTGTTTATAGGCTTATCCAGGACCCCAGGGCTATGGCCATGGCCAGCCCACTTCCGGAAAGGTTTCTCATGAGACTGGTATTATTTTGTTGGACTCCACAACATTGAGCTCTTGCAATAAGGCAAATGTGCTGATTTCTAGTGACTCATGGTGTTTGCACAGATCGGAGGCTTCACATTTTTTTAAAGTGCCTTTTACAATTAAACTAAAGATAAAGCCATAAAGTTACAGTTAGACTAGTGAAGGAAAGGCAAACAAAGAAAAGAAGAAAAGAAAAGAAAAGTGACAGAAATAAAATGTAGGGCTCACGGATTAGCTAATAAATGAGTATTAAAGTTGGTAGAGGGACCCTGACTTCAGTCCTCTACATAGAAGCTACGTGAGAAGGCTTCATAGCAAATAATTCCTTAAAGGAGCTAATGTAGAGAACAGTTAAAATTCAGCCTTAAAGTACGTAAGTACTTGAGAAGTAAGAGAAAGAGGAATGCAGGATATGAAGAATGGGCAGTTAAAAGCTTAAGAATAGTTAAGGATATAGAACAACCCTTATAATACTAAAAACTGAAAACAATGGAAAAATAAATTGCAGTTATAATGCAAAACTATACAATGATGAATATGAAAGTGTTAGCCACTAAGCAAAGCAGACATCTTTAGGGCCAAACTCCAATATTATTGCAACTTCAAAATGTCCTTTCCTTTCTCTTATTTAAAACTTTTTAGAAAAACTGAGCATGTCCACACGTGTTCTGGTCTGCCATTTTTATGATGCCAACTGAGCATACCCTAAAGTATTCCTGTCCATCAGTTTAACCTTTGGAACATGGCCATTGTGACCTGGAGCTAAGCATGCCCAAAAACATGTCTTCTATTTTTCCTCCTTGAACTATCACCTTAAATTGAGCATTGCTTGGTAGCAATGTGTAGTATGATGTTCACTCAAATGGTGGCATTAATCAAATGAATGTTAGTGCCATCATGGAACAAGCAGAAGAGTCAAAAAAAATGGTGGCAGCATGGTTGTCACTGGAGGAGTGCAAGGTCATTTTGAAATGGCATCTTTCTATTTGGGAACATTATGAAAGTACAACAACAAAGGAGGGATGAATATGCAACAGAACCTCCAATACACCTACCAAGTACATGCATTCATGATAAAGTTGGGAGTCTGCAATATGTGTACAAGGGAAGATCCTGGAGGCCTTGCACTGCAACAAGTCCTGCTTCTTCTGCTATTGTAACTACTTTGAGCACCTCTTGTAATTACAAAAGTTAAATGGGACTTGACTCATCTTTTGTTACTGGTATATATGGAGTAATACAATTCTAACACAGTTTTTCCCTTTCTTAAAATGTGTAAACATTTTTGGCACCCTCTGTATATGTTTGTGTGTGTATATATAGAGACCTGAACAAAGGAGCACAGAGATTTTTTTAGAAAATAGAGACCATATCCGAGTATGGAATATAGCAATATTAACATATTCTAATTAACAAATAAATTAATTTTTTTCTCTATTTGAGGATTAGTGTTCTATTTCTATAGCCATTTGTATGTTTTATATAATTTGATTTTTATGTTTGAAAACAAAGAACCATCTTAGAAAACAGTTCTCTTAGAATGAGGACAATGAAGTCAAACTTTACATTTTGGTGGTGGTGGTGGTGGTTTTTTTTTTTTTTTTTTTTTTGCAGTGCTAGGGATTGAATCTAGGAACTCACGAATACTAGACAAGTGCTCTACCACTGAGCTTCA